>CM040999.1:5873821-5889548 GCA_022985145.1 Pangasius djambal
TTTTTTTTTTTTTTTTTTTTTTTTTTTTTTTTTTTTTTTTTTTTTTTTTTTTTTTTTTTTTTTTTTTTTTTTTTTTTTTTTTTTTTTTTTTTTTTTTTTTTTTTTTTTTTTTTTTTTTTTTTTTTTGCTTTATGACTCAGCTTCCTGACTCAGAGCTTTCTTGACCATCCGTGGCCTGGACTGACTAATTGGAAACTGCCTCCGGTTTAATTAAAGTGCCACAGTTGGCCTCAAGCACCCGATTGAGAACTTTTCAATACAAACCCCACTGCTTTGTTTGTTGTACATGAATGTCAGTGGCACAGAAATGTGTGTATTGTTGGCCTTTTGGGGACTTTGGCTCACGCTCGCTTATTCTCCAACTAAGTGACAAACTCTTGCTGATTCCATTATGGATGGATTTACTTGTTATGGGCGGCCATTGTGGCTTTATGTGACAGGAATTATAATGTATGACAGTTTATTTTGCCAATGTGAAGCAGGTGTCTCGGGTGGTTATGGGTGTCTGTGAGAAGGGGGGAATCGAGTCTGGGACGGAACAGTGACTCAGAGCCTGAGGCAAAGACTTTTTTATGACAGACCGCTACAAATAAAAGGTAATGAGTGTTTCCTTGTGATTCGGGGCTCATTGCTTACAGGGTTTTATTACACTGTCTAATACCAGCTCTTGCCATAATAACCTGAATGGGCATGCATGAGTAGCATTTAATTCATTTGTACATTCTATTTCCAGCTGAATGTAACAAAAAGGAAGCCATTTTTTTTCTGTCCTGTAAAATACCAGATTCTATGGTACAAACTAATTGGTTTTTAAAGGACCAATCAGGAATGTCCTTCATATTCATTTTCAGATAAGATAAAATATGCACAGAAACCATGACTATGTATAAGTACATTACTATGGTCTTTGTTAATAAACCTGTCCTTGAGACATTTTACAAAGCTATTGGTCAGTTTGCAGTTTAACATTAGATATGTAAGGGAACACCGTGTTTAGCTTAATAAAGTTTCTTCAGGGTCATTACACAAGACTGTGGTTTTTTTTTTCTCTTAAAGCACAGTGGTTTACTTGTCTTCTTGAGACAAGCTACTTTGTGTTATCATATACATTATAGCAGCAATAATTGGTTGTTCCCTCACCAGCCTCTCTTTTTTCTTTCTTGATATTTATATAAGGAATTAAATTTGTGTTAAAACATATTGAGACAACAACAAACAAATGCAGCTTGTCATGTAACCGAGAAACCCGAAGTCCTCTGTCCTGAAGACTTTCCAGAGGCGGAAAACTTAATGGCCGTTACAAAGTGCTGATGCTGGAGACTTCTTCCATAAGCGTTATCTAAATGTCTCCTATATATATGTCTGCAATACAAGTCTCTGTGAATGAGTTGTTACTATAGAAATTATAATATGGTTATTATAAACATATCATTTGAATTACAGCCAGACCTACTGACAGAGCTGTGCTTAAAGTAAGGAATAACACACACAAGACCATACCGTTATATGAAAATAATGCACGCTAGAGGGGCGTGACATGGCACAACATGCAAGTGGAGTACCACTACCCCCACCTCCCGCCCCCACCAAAGTGTGTTATTTTTCTACAAGTCCCTATGTAAGAGCTGTTACTATAGAAACACTAGCATAATAGAATGAGAGCATTAATAAGTCTGTTATTCTGCTTACACCACAGAGATTTGCCAACGATTACAATGTTTAATTTATTAATGAATGACACGTCACTCATTTTAATGGTTTACAGTTGGATTTAATGTTGTGGATTGTCTGAGAGACAAGTTAGTTCCTCTTTTCACTTACGTTATAGCGGAGATAAAATGTCATTCCCTCACCAGCCTCTCTCTCTCAAAATGCAGCCTGCCATTTTAGTGAGAAACCGGAAAGCGTAAACTCCTCTGTCCTGAAGCTTTTTCCGTGCTGGAAAACTTTAACCTTTACAAAGCGCTTACAACCAAGAATCCTTCCATAAATGGTTCATAAATGTCTCCAAAATCACCCCCCCCTCCCAATACCTCATCAAAGATTATACATTTTACTTTGTTACACAACGGCACGCTTTTTAAAATCCATTTATTGTTAGATTTTGTGGAGCGTCCGCTCTACACGTCCCTATGTAAGAGCTGTTACTATAGAAACACTAGCATATTAGAACGAGAGCATTAATATAAACCTATCGTTCATGTTACCGCCAGAGCTACTGTCCGAGCCAGTGCTGTTCTAGGAAAATAATGTGCACCTTCTGACCAATCAGATTTGAGCTTTCAACTGTGCGGTGGAATAATAGAAAATAAATTAATCTACACATTCTGACCAATCAGATTTGAGCATTCAAGAACACTGTGCTTAAAATAATGACATTAGATGAGGACCTACACAGACTGAGTGTCAGTGAATCTTCTCGCTAAACTACCTACCACACACACACTGCTGGTGATGTATAATGGGTGCGCTATGGCTTGTAGAGTTACATTGGGGTGTAGCTCTATCTTCTGCTCTAGCTTTAATACAGGAGGTGAATTGGATTCATTACCCCAAGCTGTACTAGGTTACACCTGGTGGACTTAAAGTGAGGGTGGGAACAAAAGGGAGACAAAGATACGAAAGGCCTTCCTTTACTTGGAAATGGCGTCATGGATGTAGGTTTGATTAGATCAGCGTATTTCAACAGACTGATAGAAAATGTGATACTGTTGAAATTTGATGATAATCAAGGTTGGGTTATGGTAGGGGTGGCAAAAATATGGAGATAATGAAGTAATTTTTAACCGAAATGATATGCATCATAGTAATTTTGGCTAACAACGTGCCAACAAAACAGTAAATCCGTATTATGAAGAACTTTTATTCTTCAGTAACAAAATTTACAAAGAAATGGTTTGATCATGAAATGATTGGTAAAAACCCTAGATTTTAATGTCCGTCTAATGACTTGTTAGCTTGACTATATAACTGTGGAGTTATAAAAGCACTGACAGCTGTTTCTATCCATGATACTCACAAAAGTGTCATATCATGTTGCAATATCAATAAATCGTCATATCACCTGGCTCTAATTTGAGGTAATATTATTTACAGCCCTTAGTTTAATAGTACAAACCATCTGCAGGTGCCTGACAGAGAAAAAAAAATGCAAGAAAAACACGTCTTAACAATAAACGTCTGAGAATTTAATTACAAATCGTTACAGAATCAGATTAAATTCATTGGATTTTTTGTGCAAGTTCTTATCTGGTGTGTTATTCCCACTGTCCATGTAATTCTCACTTAGCAATTTTGTGTCATAATGAAAACATTTTTAAGCTTCACCTTATGCCCCTCTCCCAGTTTAGTTGCTTTCGGTGTTGGGTATCAAAGAGCTTTGCTAGTTGACGCTACAAAGACGCAGCCTTGGTGTCAGGACACAGGCTGAAGAGCAGGTGAAATATCAGATCTGTTTCATTTCTAAAGGTGCTGTACAAGTCTATTGTCAAGGAGCACTTAAGGAAAAGAGACTCCCAAATCCCATTGATGACAAGCGCTTTGGATCAGCAGAGGAGGAACATTTTCCCTGAGATATCTATCTAGGTAGGGGATTGGGCCTGTACAGGATGGAAGGGGCCAGTGGAGCAGAACTGGGTTTAGCAGCAGTGAGCAAAAAATTGTAATATTGCGTAATGACGTAATGTTAAAATTTCCTCAGGACTGGAATATTAGGTTTGCTGTGGATTGTGGTGGTTGTTAGAAGAACAAAAAAATCTTTAATGCCACTGCAGATCTTTTGTAGAGCATCACTTCCAGTTATTGTGGTGTGATCTAGAAGTTTCTTGATGTTGTTATTATCATTAATAAATTAGATGATTTCACACAATTTATTCCACACATCTCTCTCATTTTGTTTCTAGAGTGCTCTCTAGGGGTGGGACGATAAACTCCAGGTAACTGGCTGTACTGCAGCAGCAGTTCATTCTTAATCCCATTCTGCTCCTGTTGCTCAGGAGGAAATCAGTTGGATTTTACAATAAATACACTGTATTTTTATTATTTAGGTAATTTATTGTTAATGCATAAATGGTTTTGAAATCTATGTAGCAAAATTGTGGTCTTAGAAAATGGTTCTAAAGGGGTTATAGCCATTCTGTGTTTTGTAAAATTGAAAACCTCCATTGGAAAGCATTGCTCCAAAGAGGCAAACTGAAAAGTATATTAATGTCATCGATTTTTCCAAGTGTGTCCAAGTAAAACTAGTTAGCTATGGATGTACACTATTGAAAAAGGTTCAGCTTATAGTCCTAAGAGGTTCTCTAGTTTGTTCCCCTGGGGAAGCCATTAGAGGTTCTATGTAAATAGAGAATTTAAAAAAAAAATTACTTTCTCCTTTCACTAGTGTAGAACCTTTTATGAAATCTAAGAGTACTTAACTATCAGTTCCCTTGAGAAACTTTCACTGATTGTAAATAATTTATTAATAACTAAATAACCTCTACTTAGTATTTTTAAAGGTGTTTTTAGATTTGATTAAAAAAAAAACAGATCAGTTGGAATGCACTAAACTTGGTTTTCCGGTCAATCCTATACATCAAGGGAAATAAAAAGATAATCCATCTAGAAAATCAGTCCTATCCACTCCCAAAGCACTTCAGACCAATCCCGCCTATTCCAAAAAATATTTTTGACCAGTCCCGTCCCTTTCATCCCTTATATATGTTTGTTCTATTTATTTATGTTTGTTCTAAATATGTTCTATTTCCTAAAATATAAACAAATAAGTAATTTAAACCACTGTGACCCTGACCAGGATAAAATAGCTAATGAAGATGAATGAATGTGCTACGCAAGCACCTGCATTCAATAAAATCCTGTGTTAATCAATGTGCCCTTCATATGTCCCATGATCTTCATATGTCCCTGCCCATACAAGATTAAAAATTGCATGCCCCTGCTCACATCACAGCTGCTGGATATACAAGGCGAGGTTCAGTCAGCTCACCACCAGTGTGTAAATTCAGACCGAGTTGCATTTGTGAGCAATCACTGATCACCATTGTTCCCAACAACCAATCACTGATCACCATTATTACGAACTACCAATCACATTTCGCCATTGTTCTCAATGACCAATCACAGTTCACCATTGTTCCAATGATCAGTCACTGATCGCCATTGTTCTCAATGACCAATCACAGTTCACCAGTGTTCCCAACGACCAATCACTGATCACCATTGTTCCCAATGACCAGTCACTCATTACTATTTTTTCCCAATACCCTGTTCCCAGTGACCAGTATCTTATCACCAATATTACAACCCTAAAATCACTAATTATCATTGCTCCCAATCACCAACACTGATCACCATTTTTTCTCACAGCCAATCACTGTAGTGGCTTCAAAGAATCTTTATACAACACATGTTGATATGCAATTTATAATGACGCTTCAGTGAATAAGGAAATTAGTGTGTGATGTCATCTAGCGACTTCTAGTGACTTTTTTGAGCGTGCATTAGCTACTTTCCCCTGAAAAGAATTGGCAACACTGCAAGGATGCAATTGATATTTTCTGTTAATAGAGAGAAAGAAATATATCACATTAAACATGACATTAGCTGGTGGGACGTGTGAAGACCAGCTTGGTGACTGATGGTGTAGGGCTCAGACCTTTGGGGAGCACTAAATTAAATACATTTCGCCAATCCTGGGCCACTCCAAATCTCATTTTAAGCCACTACCTCCAGTTCCACCCAACGTTGGATGGGTTGTTTCTCAACTACAGGAGCTTGCAGGGTAGGCCTATTGTGGAGCAGCCAGGTCAGCTGTTGACATTGTATTAGTGTCATGGTGTGCTTGAACTCTGATGATTTCAGTGCAAACACTCCCAGGTGAATGGCAGATATTTGCCTGTGGCCGCAGGCAGCAGGCTTTCCGCTGTTCTCTGTAGGTTAAAACACTGTGTTATTGTGCGCTGAATAGGAGAACGCAGGAGAGATACAGGTGTGATGGCTTATACACTGGCAAAGAGAAGACAGCCACACACACACTCCCTGAATAGCATTATGCTGTTAGTTCAAAGGTTCTTCAGGTTGCTATAATACATGGTCATGTGGCACTCATATAGTCTTATAAAGAATATCTTTGAAATACATTCATGTTCACTGGTGTTTTGGCAGATGATCTTACAAAGAGGGAATACAAAGAGCAATTCTTCACAGCTTTACTGCTAGTTTTTTCTGCTTCATATAGACTAGTTCTGGAATGTTGCTATTGTATTTCAAGAAAAATATAAACATGCGTTTTGAAAATTTGAGCATTAAATTCTTGATTTTTTTTGTGTTCATAATAATAATAATAAGGGTCAAATTTTGTTTCTACACAGGACCATAATGATTGTCTGTAGTAGGACCAGCTAACAAATCCTTTAGAGTGCTAGATTTTTTCCCCTAAGAGTGTATCCCTTTAAAGCTTTGGAGATATGCTTCAAAAAGTTCAAACTAGAACCCTAAAGCATTCTTTGCTTTGTCCCTCTTGGGGCTCTTGGTGAACCCTTAAAGACTCAAAGAGGTTATCTGCAGAAGCCCTTTAGGAAGCTACGAACCCTTAACGTTAACCGTCGAAGAACCTGTTGGATGATTAAAAAGAAATTCCTTCTATATCTGTTGTATGCCTATGTAAATTAATGTAGCGTCTTGTAAGAGAGGTCGCATATATCGAAATTGGCAAATTGAAGGAAAAATCAGTGACTCGGTTATACCGTTGGCCATTTATTTAATTTCCTGGCACGATTTGGTCACTGCAAATCAATAGAAACCTATTTCGACTGGTCGCAATTATCCTTTGATGAAACATTTCTATCCTGATGGAAGTAGTGCCTTCCAAGATGAATGAGATTTTAACATGCAATCAGCTTGTTCTTGTGAGAAATGTCAAGAGTGCCATTGGTCAGTGTAATATATATACTGACAATAACGTGACGTAATTTATAATACCGATGTTATAGCGCATTTCTCCTATCCCTGTGCTACTGGTGGATAATGTAAAGTACCCTATCCGGTGCAAGATCTAGGAAAACGCTGAGAAAAAACGCTGAGAAAGATAAAAAAGCCCCGCTTCTCTGGGCTGTTTCAACAAATCCTTCTTTGATTCCTCACCAAGCAGTAAGCAATATCTCTTACTGAGGAGGTATACAGGAGCTAAATATGTTTAGTATGCTAATGATTTCCCTCCTGCCCCCATTGTTTGCCTGTCAATGTCAAGAGTGCAGCCTTGTGTATTGGGCAAAGAAACAGTCTAACGCTTGTTTTACATGGTTTGCTACTGTCTTTAGAGGATGCCAGCATGTCATGGTAGAGGTGCTGCCCATAATTTATTTATATCGGCTGACGTGACATTAATGAAATAAACATAAAGGTTGTCGGTCGTTAAAAATGCGTCACATGGCTCCTTCTTGCCATTACACAACATAATTATCTGACATTAGTGCTACCCCTGTAATTGATTTGGGTGTCAAGAGCAAGTAACGCTATATAAGAGTGTGGAGATGTATATATGTTTGTGTGTTTTCCACTGGGGTGTCTGGGTTCAATGTGGGAATGACAGGTTGACATAGTGTGACAGTTCGAGTCGTCTATCCCCAGCCTCCTCCTTCCTACGCGGGTGTTGTGCAGCCCCGTAAAGCGATACCGGGGGATACTGCTTACCTCCTAGACAAAGAGCCTTGTCGAAAACTGTCTGGCTCAGCCACCCATCCTTTATCCACAACGGATCTGCCGCTGACCAAACACTCATCACTGCGCCAATGTTTGCTCTTCTTCATAAAGCTAAAGCAGTGAATGTTAGACCTGTTATCTTGATTTACTATAGGTAGAAGCTTCCACCTGACCTGGTTCTCATAGACATGCTGCATGGTTTTGGATGAATTAGGGGAAATCTTAGGGGTGTGTGTGTGTGTGTGTGTGTGTGTCTATACATGTGCTTCTGGCCAGCTCAGTAAGTAGGTTGCTTTGCTCTCCTGTGCTTTTCCCTCGTTCAGTGGGTTTTCCTGTATAAAATCCTCCATGAGTTGCTAATTCTGTAGTGTGCCCAAGGCCTGCTTCACACAGACCCCTTCTCCTCCACAACCCCACACGCTTTCTATCCATCCTTCTTTATCTATTCATCTATGTCTCTTTCTTTTATGTACTGTTATTAAATGACCAGAAGCAACATCCAATCATGACTTCTGTTTGGGGTTTCTGACTGCCCTTCTCTCTCTCTCTCTCTCTCTCTCTCTCTCTCCCTCTCTTTCTTTCTCTCTCTCTGCCCATCATCACTCTCAGACAGGCATGTCTTCATTTAGCTCGGCTCTTTGTCACGTCCTAATGGCCTAATCAGCAGCCACTTCTTTGTCCACATCTACTGACATGAAATTCCCTTCAGCGGGGGGACGTCCGTTTTTTTTCTCTTTCCTCCTATTTTTTTCCTCTTAAATTTCTGTATGTAGTTCAAGGCTTTAAAACACCCTCTCTCCCATCATTAGAGTTTAAATATAGAACACATTGTTTACTGCAGGCGATACCGTAGCTCTCCGTGCTTTCTGCAAAGCCTTTGAAAGCAGCCAGCAGTCGACCGTGGCCTGCTGCTGAATAGATTGTGGTAGATCAGATTTGACCCTTTTTCTTTTGCTTTGTTTACGTTAAAGTAAGCTGCTTGGCATCTGTAAGACTTTAAACCCCACTTTTAAACGTTACGAAGAGTATCAGATAGGGCTGGACGAAAACATCATTTGTCAGTATCAGTTGCAATATTCGGTATATCGAAACTTGCTGGTGATGCAAGTCCCTGTGTAAGCTGTTACTATAGAAATGATGCCACATTAGAATAAGCGAATTAATATATGGCTTGCATTTATCGCATCAAAATTATTGAGATACAAAGCCAGTTAATTAAAACACCCGCAGATAATGTACCATAAACCTCTAAAATTAGTCCTTAAGCTCATAAAAGACAGTAAACAAACTGTCACAGCAATCTCAGTTCTGCAGGCTATCATTTTGCTGAGTTTTGATATGTAGTTATATTCAGTAGGAATGCATTGATCACAGTTTATAGCACATGCTTCTTCCAGGACACGCAAAGCCAGTCAAATGCATCGTTTCAAACTGCTGCTTTCCAGGGCAGTGCAACACACTTGCAGGAAAGCACTATCTGCCCTCTTCGGCATACATGAGCTCACAGATGCCTGTGATTGGCTAGTGTCAGGGGAGAGAGAGCACCCTATCCCTCAGATACAGCCAGAGCACAGCCAGTTTTGTTTCCTTGGTGTTATCCTGATTTGAGCTCGCGGTCTGACAACGATAGGACAAATGCGTTTCTGTTGTGAAAGTCGGGAGATCCAGTTTGTCCATTTTTTTTTTTTTGCAATACAGATATCAATGCTCTGTGTATGGGCCGATCGCTGAGCCTAATCCAATATCAGAATGACTCTCTGCAAGCTTCTTTATCTAAGTTCATATGAAACATCATCATCATATGTGATTTGGCATGCTTTGCGACGATTTATTTGTTGTATTCTCATGTAAGACCCGTGCCATGTCAGTCACCATCACACACGTTCACTGCATTAAAAATACGTATATATGCGTCTCGTACCAGAGCACTTTTTCCAGCAGGAGTGTTTAAATTAAAATGCTCATGCTAACATGTTATTGTTGCTATAGTAACAACTTACACAGGGACGTGTAGACTTACCACATAAACTGATTTAAAAAAGTGTTGATATGGTCAAGTTTCTGTGAGGCGATGTTTTTGGAAGGAGTCTCCAGCGTTTTGTAACAGTTAGAGGTCAAAGCTCTACGTTTTCTGACGCAGGAAAGTGCTTTTTCTGTAACATAACAAGCTTCATTTTTTTGGTATCATTAACGTCTAGTGAGAACGGATGTTCCACACTATTGCCTGTAACTATAAATGGGTAAAAATATGATGCGTTGTTGTTGTTAGTGTTTGCAAATTGCTGTGGTATAAGAGGAATAAAAACACTTTTATTTATTTATTTTTCTTAACTCCACTTCACATTGCGATGTGTCATACCAAACCGTCGTTGATTATTTTCTTATAACAGCAAACCCCGTCCTGTCTTCCTTAAATATCCAATCCAAAACTGATCCAGTCATATACTTGATACTGGCACTCGATATCAGGTTAGTACATCCCTAATATGTAGTAAATGACTATTATAATATCTACAGATACACATATAAAAAATTAAGTAAGTATTTAGTTCAATAATTAGTATTATATTTCAGAAAATTATTATTATTGTTAGTCTACTATTTCAGAAAAAAATTATATGGTTTTATGTCAGCAGATTTGATGCAGATTGTGATCATGGGTCGCTGTTTGTCTTAATAAACATGCATTTTTCATCAGCTTCCTTGCAAATCTGTTCTTTCTTTACAATTCACAGGAGGTGCATACACTCCCTTCCTAAAACACGACTACATGGTTAAACGCAGCAAGAAATTGTCGCTGCAGGGAATAACATTTTAATGCAGGGTATTATCTATTCAGGCACTGCTCCACGTTCTTGCCTCATTTTTGATGAAGATGATGACAAAGGATGGTACTGGCATGCCATGCTCATTATGGGTGCTTAGAAGAAGTTATTCGTGAGTTCCTACTCTGGAGAGGGGGAAAGTGAGAGCGGCGGAGTTATAATTCATGGGATGGGGATATGAGTCATACAGGCAATTTCTTTCACTTCACCTTCATATCAAAACATCTCATTATCAGCCGTCATTCATCGCTGCCAGACAGGACCACAACTGCACAGCTGCTCTAAAACTATTCAGCATTACCCAGTGTCACTCTGAGGGCCTCAGGAAGGTGTGTATTTGTGCTCAGATACTCAGATCATTGCTTTATGTTTTACGTCTGGCTGTGTTATAATGGTTATTGTCTGCCAGTACGTTTAGATGTTTTTCTTTTCACCACATTGCACTGGGAATAATACGACTGTGTGGATAAGAGGATTGCGGGTTTGAATGCCGGGTGACATGAACGACATGTTGACTTTCTGAATGCCACTGCTTTGACCCCCCCTCCCCTCTTTAACATGGGTGTTGTGCCCTGGAACAAAGCAGTTTAAGCCTAGAATGCTCAAAGAATGCAAAAAAAAAAAAATGCCACCCAGTCCCCACTTTCCCGCAACCCCCGGAATAATGAAAAGAAATAATTTGTTTGCTCATATTTTTCAACATAATACATATCCTTTCTAATGGTCGAGCCTAGAAGGCAAAGGTTTTTTCGCTTTAGCAAACACAGACTCGTATTGTGAGCTGTATTTTGTGTCAAGGATCAATTTGAACCATTTTTTTTAGCGCAGCTCTATAATTACACTAAGCTTTAGCTGGGTTCCGGGTCGTCGTGACGGTGCACGTGTCACAACCTGCGTATTGCAGAGAATTTTGCCCCTGAAGGAAAGTTACAAGAGCGTATTATGTTAATTAGTGTCGACTCTAAGACGCACACACATGCTCACATGCTCACGTTCTAGGTCTCTCACGCACACACTTTTATAAATGAGGTCTCTCTTCCTCAAACATGCACTTGCACTTGAGGTCCAAATGAGATCTCTATGCTTTGTACACACACGCGCGCACACACACTCTCAATCCTGACTCGGCTCTCTCGTCTATAGAGAACGTGTGTAGGTGAAGCAGCTGAGCCAGTCCTCTCTGACAGGCCCTGACTTAGGACGGAGGTGGATACGCGCTGTAGATGTCATTGCTAACACCTGGTGACATGCGCGGGGGCGCCAACCCCGACATAAATCCCTTCCTCAGCCTTTCCTTACCTCCTCCTCCTCCTCCTCCTCCTCTACTTCCTCTCTGTCTCTAAGGACAGGGCTATTCTCCAACCCATCCTCCATCCCCCGGTCTCGGCATTAGGCAGCAGCCTCCAGTTTATCAGCGTATGAGCGATCACAGGCCTTTAAAAAGAATTTACAGCCCTGACGAGGCAGTTAACCACCTGTGAAAACAAGACAATCAATAGTGCCAATTTATTTTAGTTTTTTAAGTTATGTCTTTCTTAGCTCCCTGGCCGTTCAGGTCTTAAATCTGGCCCTCTGGAATCCTCCGTGTCCAATGTCCTTTAAAACAACAACAACAACAACAAAACAATACATGCAGCACACTTTTATCAGAAACTTTCAATCTGCACCTGCTGAGAAGAAATTGGTAGGCTGCTCCTGGTTTTGAGTTTTGATTTTCTGACAAAGCAAAACCCTTGTGTTGTGCTCTCTCAGCCTGAGAGTTGCTAGAATGTTCCTTTCCTTACAAGTTTCAATAAGACATGGCTGCCAAAGCCAAGCATACAGTGTTAAAGAGTTCCCTGGAGGAAGAAAAAAGAGAAAAAAAACACTACAGTTTATTCATTTCTCATTGCTGCTGATCATTTGGGTTGTGCCAAGTGGAATCAGACCAGCTTCTGTGTACCACATCACTCATTTATGGCCCTGAAGCTGCCAGGAAAAGATGAATACAGTCTAAAGCAGACAACAAACACATTCATGGACTCAACTTGGCTCTGTTTGAATGAAAGATAATTACAGCTCCTGTTTGAGGTTTTTATATAATGTGTATACATGAACAATGGAAACGTTTACCTTTATGACAAAATGAGGACAAAGAATTGTTATTTATAGCGACAAGACATTTCTTGTGTTCACAGATGTTCCTGCATAGTGTATGTTAACATAAAAAAACCCATTTCAAACGAATTAAATTGAATTGATACAAATATTCTCTAGTAACTTAAATGACCCTTCTTTGTTTGTTCTACAGTACAGTTTATACAAACTTATTTTTTCAAGCTTTGCCAGATTACTTGGCAAATCTTTCCCTGTTTCCTATTTGTTATAATTCTTCCAGATGTCATATACTGCCTTTGAATACAGCCACATTTCTATTTTGAAATAACAAGAACAGCAACAAAAACAAAACAAAACAAAAATAATACCACCAATAATAATAATAATAATAATAATAATAATAATAATAATAATAATTGTTGTTATTATTATTATTATTATTATTATTATTATTATTATTATTATAATAAATTATTTAAATTATTATTTAAATTATTATTTATTTATTTTTATCTATATTTTCTTCTTTCTGTCTTGCAAACTTTTGCACTTAATTGTATATTGTACATTTGTCTCTGAAATTGTTTTGTAGATTTATAATTCTGATTATAAATCCTCTATTTTTATCTGCTTTTTCTGAATATCTTCAAAAAGCAACAACCAAAAAAAAGGCATTCTTGCACATAGTGTATTCCTGTATCCTTCAGGACATCTAACTGTCTGTAACAGCGGCTTCTTGAAGCACCCACGGCGATGAGATGGGTGTGAGGTGATTTGACACTCAGAATGGACGGACAGTGGAAAGTTACAGGACTGCCTCTGTCGTGAATCGGACAGACAGCAGCACACATTCAGACACATGGCAGAACTTCAGGGCCACACCTGGAAGTGATCTCCAGCGCAGGTGCTGCTTACGATTTTTTTTTATTGCTTCGTTAAGTTTTAGAGTCAAATGACCCCTTTTTTTTCCCCTTTCCACCTCACTTGAAGCGAACACACACGCGCACACACCCACACGCACGTGTATATGCATACTCACATTCATTTGCATGCCACAAGTAAAGTCACAAGTCACTTTTCAGTCTTCATTCACACCGACAGTGAGATGTTCTTCGAGCACAATCATCTCTGCTGCCAGTTTTCAGCACGTGAAGGTGTTGTTTTGTCTGGAGCAGCCGAGCCACGCTCTCCACAGGCTTAGTGTTCACTGTGAGGGTTTTAGCCCTCTGCATAGCGACTTGCAGACATGCGTGGCTGAAGAATGTGGTGTGTTTTGTCACCCCTTTATCAGACAAAAGACTGATCTGCTTGACAAAAAAAGCTTCATGACGGTAAAGCCTTTCCCTTTTTATGTAAGTATTTTTAAACAGATCCGTTATGCATGTGGTAATGGTGCCACGGTTCAGTCTTTCAAGAGCAAAGATTACCCACACTAGTGTTCCCTGTCATCGTCTGTAGGTCTTCTCAGATCCCATCCAAACAAATGGTCAAGGGCAAGAAAGCACATGCTCTTTGGCGGCCTACATCAGTGGTTACAGTCAACAACACTACTGCAACTTGGCAGAGCAATTGCCAGAAGCTTTTCCTGTATTTTGGCAGGCAAAACACCTTGTTGGCTGTCTGGCCGTCACTCTTTCTCTCTCTCCTTGACTCTGTGTTTACCGAGTGCTGCATTTGGTAATGATCCAATTGTTAGCATTAAAGGTTTTTGGGTCAGGCTTTTGTTTGGTTGCACATTGTCGAGATTGCACACATCCTTCTAGTTAACATTCATCAGTCAAATATTTCATCTGCCAAAGCTCTTTCTGGAGGCCGTCTTGGATTCTGTTGTGACTTGTTCGACAACTGCAGTGAAGTGGGAGGTTTTTATTTTTTTTGATGAATGATTCAGTAAAATTAACTACTCAAAAGTGAATGAATCGCTAAATACATAGCGTTTCAAGAAGCGAGTTAACTGTATTGGGACCAATGTGGAAGTTTTAGGGTGATCTTTTCCATGATTTTCAATTTTGCTTTATACCACAGTGCTATGGAATTCTCCATTCTGATCAGTCAGAAGGCACTGATTCATTTTCTGGAACAGCATGCCTCGGACAGTAGTCCGGGCTGCAAGGTTTCTATTAATGTGCTCTTACTACAGAAATGATAACGTATTAGAAACACTTTACCCAGGGACCCCACAAGCAGAGTAAAACAGTGTCATTTTTAAAATTGGGAAGATTTCAATAAGGAGAAATTTATTGATGGAGTCTCCAGTGTCAGCACTTTGCAACAGTCAGAGGTGAAGCTGTAGCCAGGTTTTCTTACATGAGAAACGTTGTCAGAACATGATGGAGATCTTCGTGCTTTGCAGTTTCTTAGTAACAAGACAAGAAGCATTTATTTTAACTGCAAGAGAAATTAAGCGGTGGTATAACTGTTTATAGCTGTTATAAGTGAGAACAGGAGCAAACTTGTTTTACAGGTGTTCCACATCGTTAAATGTAACAATAAATTGATAAATTGTACATGTAGTACAATTAATAAATAAAAATTGTTTGCAAATGTTGGTGAATTGCTTTGGCTTATAGGAAAATAACCGGGTGGTAACAGTCGGGTCGCATAAAACCACCTTGTCTTTCATTATTTTTCTATGACAGCATGCACTGTCATTTTGTATTCCTTAGTTATTTCATTTAATTATAATTGATTGATGACAGCTGTTTACAACAAGCTGCAATCAACAAAAATCAGATCAAATAATGGTACTTATTCAGTATCTCAACCTGACTCTGTATCTTACTTGAAGATACAAAGGTGTTATGTACACCCTAATAACCCTTTTGATCACAGCAGTTATGGATGTAAAGTGCAAAGAACGTGGTTGAAGAAACGAGATGAGCATAGATACGCTTCTTTGACTTTTATCAGTCAACAGGATGTGCACATCTGTCACCAGGCACTCCTCTTTTCGAGCAGTTTTGTTTTTGGCTGGAAATAACTTGCGCTACTAGCTCTTTTACTTTGTTTACAAGCGTTAACTTGTGTACCAAGTGTACCAAGGCAGGACATCTGTGCAGTGAGAACCTCAGTCTCTTTTAGCGTTCGTTCCTGGTGAAGCAGGC
>CM040999.1:5889648-5919470 GCA_022985145.1 Pangasius djambal
TTTTTTTTTTTTTTTTTTTTTTTTTTTTTTTTTTTTTTTTTTTTTTTTTTTTTTTTTTTTGGCATGGCTTTCTTTTTGTTTAAGTTTTTCCATTTTGTTCTAAGCTGTAGAGCAACAAGGGGGTCAAGTTGGTACATGGAGGCTTTTTCATGTCTAGTGTTCATGCCGCCTGGTGATAGAGAGCCACTCCTGTCTCTCCTGTTCCCTCTGCTGGTAAAGGCAGTAACTACAACCTGAAAAGGTCATAGTTCCTCATCCCAACCACGAGTGTCAAGATCCTTAGATCACAACACATTGCCAATCATTTTGCTTTATTACGCCTTCATATAAAACTTTTATATATCTCTTGATGGCTTACATAACAAATTTATGAAAAAGAGATGTATACCCTTCCTAAGAATGGTGGCATTCTGGTTTTCTGTTTCCTGAGGGCACAGGAGCATGGAGGAATTTTCCTCTCCCTGCCTTTGCTCACTTTTCCCTGCTTTCCCCGAGCCGCATTGGTCCTGGAGGACCCAGGAAGTGCAGCTCCCAACGCCGCTCAGCATGAAATATCAATGCAGATGACTCACTTCGACTTCAGTGTAAATCACCATTGCAAATGCCAAGCCCATTATAGCCAAATCCTTCAGGGAGTTGTTACGTCCATCTCTGCCAGTAGAGAAAGGAGGTTTCTTAAAGGGGCAGCATGGGTTTTTAACAATGCTGCCTTAGGGTGTTACAGGAGGTGTTAATTTTTTAATATGTTTAGTGCAAAAAAAAAAAAAAAAATCAAAAAAACTGATAAGTAGGAGAAATACTAAGGTTTTTATAAAGTAAGTCAAACCCAACCTTACTTCAAAAGGTGCTCCCACGATACTGGGTTTCTATTTTGGGTCTGTTCAGTAGTGTTGAGGTAGGCACAGGTTGTTGCGTTTGATGCTGTGATGTTGCCTTTTGTGTCACCATGGGTTGAAAAAAGGTACAAACTGTTTCAGTCATCTCAAGGTTGTGTTGGAGGGTATTTCAGTTTGATGCAGCACTGCAGAATCTCATTTCTCCCTAATCTTTGTGCTTCTTTCTATGGCTCACTGGTTTGAGTGGAAAATGCTGTGCAATTCTTACTGTTGTGGCATTTAAAGGGTAAAGTAAAAGGGGTATTTGCAGAATATTGCACAGGCACAGGGGAGGAAGGATTTGCTCTGGCCTGCGGGTTACTCCAGTGGAACAGTGGTAGATGGAAGAGTGCCTAGTCATGCTGAGAAGCTCGGGTATGGCTTGCCCAGGTGATGCAAGTGTAAGCAGATCTTTTCAAATGTGCCCCAGTGACATTTTAGACATCGAGCTGTAATTGAACTGGGCTGGAGAGCCATGGGTAGAATTTATGCTGTCTCTCAGGTTCCCAGCCCTCCTTCACTTTGCTTTGCACTCCTTCACAATGGAGATGATGGGTTGACACTGGTGGGTAATTAAAAGAATGCAGAGCCACTACAAAACCATAATTAGTCTCCAAGGCCTTGCTACCTTTTGACCTGTTGAACTGTATCCCTTTCCCCAAATTTGAAGTATACCAGTTGAGGCACCGTAGAGTCGAGGATAGTCCTGTCTACAGAAACCTTTTTGGTGTTTCCATCCATTGCAAGAACTAGACTCCACAGACTGAACCTAGCTACATCCAGCTGAAAGCTTCTGGTCTATCTCAGGCCAGATCAGTTGGAGATCACAGAAGACTTTTTAAAATTTTTCAAAATTTCCTAAAGGTCCATCCGTCCTGCCATCTGTCCGAGATTCTCTTTAGCACAATATCTCAGAAATGAGTGGTCAAATGTCTGTAGGATTTATATATAACTATCATTGTAGCCAGCAGGTTCCCTGTTGGACTAGTGGCGAGCATGTGGCACTGTTACCGCCACGGCCCGGGTTGGATTCCCTGTCAGGGAACCAACGCCGGACACTGGAGGGTTGCACAAGGCCGTGCACTCCCAGTGCCGGTCCCAAGCCCAGAAAATGGGGAGGGTTGTGTCAGGAACGGCATCCAGCATACAACTTGTACCAGAATCAAATATGCGGATGGGCGATCCGCTGTGGCGACCCCAAACGGGGAGTAGCCGAAAGAGGGAATCATTGTAGCCAGCAGATGAACTCGTTAGATTTTGGTGAATTGATGGAATATTTATAATTAGTGTATAATTATATTAAAACTAATTAATGTATAATTAGTTAAAATAGGATTCTGCTCACATCTGTTTGCTTAATTTGGTCCAGTTAATTTTGTTCTTTACTTTGGTCTTCTTACTATCCATATGTCTGGAAAAGGCTATGTTCACATTACCAGGTGACCAAGTTCACATTACCAAGTAGCACCAATCCGATTTTCTGCCTGAAGATCTCTCTTTTTTTTTTTTTTTTTTTTTTTTTTCAGGATTGCGTGGTTGCAAAAATCACACCTGAGCCGCTTTTATATGTTGTCCTAGATAGGATACATATCTGATAAGTGGCGATATGGCATAAATGACAACAGTCAGATCAGTGGCTTTTTCCCAACGTACATGCGCTTCACTGTCATCCATCATCATCCAGTGTCAGCAAGGCGGCAAAGCAGTAATTTGCTAGATATCTGATGATGATCGAGCAAAATTGGAAGGCACCTACTGCAACTGAGAAGATATCAGATCCCAAGATATCAGTGTGTGTATATGGGGGATTTTGGGGGATATGGGTCACTTGCAGTTATGAATGTATACCGTCAGGATAGACATTTCCAATTAGAGAAAAAAATCTAAATTTTGGAAAGAAGCTTGTAATGTGAACGTAGCCAAACTAGTCCTGGCCGTAGTGGTTTGGCGATTAATGCTCTGGGATATTGATTGGAAGGTTGGGAGTTCAAATCCTGGAGCTACCACTGTTGGATCCTTGAGCCAGACCCTTAACCTTGATCAGCTCAGCTCAATTGTAAGTCGATTTGGATAAAAGCGTCTGCTAAGTGTGCAAAAATAAATGTCTCTTGCCTTTCTGACAATTGAGGATTTCAACCAAGCATGCGGTTTCCCTGTTTGTGTTCTCATTTTCTTATTTATCCCTTTTTCGTATATTCATATTCTTCTGTGGTATTGAATGGAGCGTCAGGCGTGCTGATGGCACTGGTTGTGACTCATCATGCTGGCCCACTCTCCCTCCCCATCTGCTGCCTGAGTCTCAGACACGAGAGGGAGACTCAGCCTGCCATCGATCACCTCCTCAACCAGCTTGCACACACACATGCACAAACGCACACATGCGCACACGCTTCTCTACCGACGTCACTATTGATCCCCATGCTTCTTAACATCTAGTTGCTAAAAGAAAAAAAAAAACTTAACCGTAGCAGTGTAGCAATGTGTAACATAGTAGAAGAGGCCGAAGTCATAATTTTTGGTGTCTAAAGTGAAAAGATTTAACATCCATAAACCTGGATGTGCGTCATCTCTTCTATTCTTCATGGTGCAAAGACGTTTATTTTGATGTATTTCTTATGTGTAATGACACTTGAATCAACAGCCCTTAAGTGAGTCATCAATTGGACAATAAGAATGTGACATTCAAGCACAGACGGCACAGGCAGAAACTGTATTATCGAAAAGCAGGTAGATGAAGACTGCTAGGAATTCTTTTCTAAAACCTAAGGCTGGCCTTCATAGATGTGCCAGTTACATTTTAATTCATTCATTCTTTTTGTAAATTTCCCATTGGCAAAGCATCAGAAAAAAACATTCATTCATTCATTCATTCATTCATTCAGATCCAGAGCCTATCCTAGGAATAATGGCTGGGTGATATGATGATATAATATTGATATTAGGATAAATTGTTATACTGTTCTTTTCTGAGGTATTGTGGATATTTTTTTTTAACTTTTTTGTGCTTTAATTACAAGCTGTTTTTTTTTAAAATAATCTTTTCAATGTTAAATCATTTTTTAAAAACTTTTTATAAATAAAAAATATTTTTAAATATTAAAAAATAAAATAAATGTATTTTGTAGGCATAATATAAATCATCAATCAGGTTCTTTTTAATGCAGCACTACTGCATTGCTGTCAGTTTGTGAGCAAACCTATATACATATCGTGTAGCAGAGAAATGCGGTCCAGAATCATGATATGATTTTTTTATTATTATTATTTTTTTTTTTTTTTGGTCATATCACCTACTCCCTGCTGGGAACATTGGAGAAACCCTGGATGAGATTCCAGCCCATTGCAGGCAGCAAAGAACTACTTTATGTAAGATATATAAGACAGAATGATGTCCACAGTTCTTGTTTTGATTAATGGTTTGAGACGGTACTCAAAGATCTTCATTAAAACTGGAAGTGTCTTTTGTTTAAAACTTAAAAAAGTTTGATTATATTCAAAACAAAAGTTTGAATATATTTTTCTGTGTGCTTTCTCAATTTCTAAGTTGTCCTGATGAAATAAGAGGTCATGATGAAGCGAGGCAAGGGATGTGACCGTTTCATGGTTGCTATGGACACTGCGTAATAAGGGCAGTCTGACCTCACGTAGGGAAGCATAATGAACTGCACGTATGTTTATTGCATCAGTCGGCTCCGAAGTTGGTTTATTCAAGAGAGAAAACTGGAGCAAGGATCAAGGAAATGAAATGAGGAACATCTATCACACGGCTTCTGAGTGCCATATCCTCTGGCTTTCAATTGCCAAGAATTTAACTTCCTCAGATGTTTGTTTAACAGCCGCAAATAAAGGAGGGAGCGACTCACACATTCACACGGATATGCAGACAAACTCGTACACACACCCGCACTCTCAGTTCAGATCTTCTCCTGAAAATAAATACTTGCACTCTTTGACTTCAATTAAATTAAAACTCATGCCTCATGAGATCCTTTGCAACGTCCCTGCAGTGTGTACACAACAATGTAAGGACATGTATCCATTAGAGGCGACTAATTACGTCGTCTTTGGAGTGGAACCCTCGGCCTGTGCTGGCTGCCTGGAAGGATTTTGCCAGTTTCAGAAGTTAATCACCGTATGATTACAAGCGAGCACAAAGATAGCTTTGTAGTTCTTGATTGTTTTCTCTGAACAGCAGCCCTGCTGATTGGGATCACTGTTACAAGAGACGTTAGCAGCTATTAGAATGTATTAATGGCTTAAACATCTAAAGAAATAAAGACCAGGAGATGGCTATCATAGCAGGTGTTTGATACAAGAGGGGGAAATATAGTTCACATGTCTGTGATGAAAACGATGATTAGAACCTTTTGTTGGCTCTTTCCTTTCTAGTGGCTAATGTTAATGGGAATTTATTTGAGAGATTCACCGACACTTTTCATTCTAACAGGGGGAAAATACTATTTAACTGTGCGTGTTACAGAATTAAGGGTGGACTAATGTCATTTCGTTGATATAAGACTAATATTGGAGCTTTGAATATTGACAAATATTCGTTTACTCCAGTCGCTTTCATGGGTGCTACGTGCGGTTCCAGTTATTACTAGGGGTGTGCACAGGTATTTGAATACCCGCTTAACCGCTTGTCTTCGAATACCAAAGTCATTATTTGGATATTCATTAAGGCCTATGTCTGCATGAAGACAGAGGAAATATAAAAAAAACAAAGGCATATCTGGTAATATTTATGCAGTTGTTAGTCACCTTTTGCTGTTGTGGATGGTCTCACATAGATACTCTAAAGACTTGTACTTCTCACTTCAGTGGATAATCTCCCCTGGATACTATGCTTTCTAAGAACTGCTGCTATAATCATTAAGACTGTCCTATGTTCATCCCAGGACCCTTATTCACAATTTGCTCATAACGAGCATCCTTTCAACACACTCAGTACTGTTTATTCTTCTATACCTGTATATTGTAAGGCTCCGTAATCCCTCTATCCAGTGTCATCCGGATGAGGATGGGTTCCCTTTTGAGTCTGGTTCCTCTCAAGGTTTCTTCCTCATGTCATCTCAGAGAGTTTTTCCTTGCCACTGTTGCCTCTGGCTTGTTCATTAGGGATCTAAATCTGCATCCGTATTTCTGTAAATCTGCTTTGTGTCAATGTCTGTTATAAATAAAATTGAATTTAATTAAAATTCGTGCATAGAGTAGCACTGTTGTGGTGTGCAAGTTGGAGGTGTGCATGCATATGGTCAGATATGAAGCTTGTGGGACACTTTTGGCACTTAGAACGTTCATGAAGTGAGAATTTTAATGGACACCAGACCAAAAGTAAAAAAGGAGAAAATGTGCATGTAAAGGTTTCGACTGCGGTGCAAGAACATCAGGTAGACTTATTACAATTATGTTTGTTTTGCCACATCATGTAATTATCCATTATTATTTAGTTTTAGACATCTTTATGCAGTTATTTTTTTTCCAACACATTTGTTTAACTAGCTCCTTACCCAACATGATCTTGGCAGGAAGAGAGAGGGAGCTTTATCGTCATTCTAGCCATGTACAGATATACAGTAGAACGAAATTAGCGTTCTCCAAGGTGCTGATGTAGTACATTACAGAAAAGTGAAACAATGTCGTATAAGCTATTTAAGCTGTAAAAAAAAAAAAAGTGTAGTGCGGATTAGACAATAAATACATGCTGTGCAAGTCGATCCGGTGCAATAAGTATGACAATGGTTACCAAATTCCTATACACTATATGGCCAAATGTTTGTGGATACCTGACCATCACACTCATATTTGGTTCTTCCCCAAAGCTGGAAGCACACAATTGTATAGATCTTTGTTTGCTGTCTTTGTTTGCTGTAGCTTTTACATTTTCTTTTCACTGGAACTAAGAGGCCCAAACCTTTTCCAGCATGATAATGCCCCTGTGCACAAAATGAGGACATGGTTTGCCAAGGTTGGATTGGAAGAACTCGAGTGTCCTGCACAGAGCCATGACGTCAACCCCACCTTTGTGATGAACTGAAACACCAACTGCACCCCAGGCCTCCTCGCCCAACATCAGTGCCTGACCTCACTAGTGTTCTTGTGGCTGAATGAGCACAAATCCCCACAGCCACGCTCTAAAATCTAATGGAAAGCCTTCCCAGAAGAGTGGAGGTTAGGGAAAGGGAAACTAAATCTGGAATGGGATGTTCAAAAAGCACATATGGGTGTGATGGTCAGGTGTCCACAAACTTTTGAACATATAGTGTATGTTCCAAGCAGAAAAACCCTATTTTGAACCACTTTTTACAATTCTATTGCCTGTTTGCCAAAATTCAGCCATAGCAACATCCAGTGGGTTTTCCCAGACCACCACGTGACAATAAAGGCTAAAACTGACATTGAGTATAACCTTTGCTGTTTGTTGTTTCAGGCCATCAAAAGGAGGAAAGTTTAATTACAGTGGGAAAATGGCACTTGATTGACTTTTCCCCCCCTTTTCTCTCTCCCCTAGCAATGTTCATTCATTAACTCTTAAGTATACACAAATATTAATAGTAGGCAGAAGGCACATCCCTAGAGTGAGTGACTACTACACATTACGTTTATTTTGTTTTTAAAATAAATCGTACTTATAAGAGTAGTTTTAATCAGGATACATGTTAATGTTATTTGAGTAAAGTAGATGACGGCTTTTACTTTCGTGGTGCTTTTATGTAAGGCAGGTTTGTGGCTGCTCTACCCTGATTCCTGGCGATGTAGTGTTCACACTACAGATGTTATGTGGCCATATGCATGACCACCACCGAAAATGGTTTGATTAATCTGATCACAGGGTGTCTCCAAGACACGTTTGATCCACGTACACTTGTACTAAGTGCCATCCATCTGTATTTGGATCACTCGAGACAAATGTTATGATTTGAACAGGGACAGGACTCTCTCGGAGCCACTGTTGCCAAGTTATGCAAAACGTGATGCAAAACAGGCATGATGGCAGCATACTTAGGACAATTTGTTCCCGTGCATTACCCGCATTGTGTCAGTCACTACATGATCAGATCTGTACAGCCTGACCAGAACCTCAGGTAAAGGCCCCGGTTACAGACACATCACCAATTCTGAAATAATAAGCGCCTCTATAATCAACTCTCAAACCAGGCTTAGCCAAGTAAGACATCAGGAGTCTGGAGAGCAGCCAAGCCTATTGTAAATATTTGTTCCTCTGCAGGGATTTTACTTTTCAGTGTCATTATATTTGCTGGAGCGTCTGTGCAGTATGAGGCTTACAGGTAGTGTGAACGCATACAGGAGCATCTCTTAAAACCCACCAAAGCTTTTTCAGCTGGAGAGACCATGACTCATACATTGACTTTTCGGAAGAGAAAAGAGGACAGCGTGTCTGGAGTGTTTGAGTGCGAGAGAGAAAAAGCGATAAAATGGGTAAATGCACAAATGCAGTTTGTAACCTTTCAGAGTGAGCTTTTCACACTGGTGTCCACAGCACCGAGCTAGTCATCGTCACATTTCAGATCAGTTGTGAGATCAGAGTGACACGCATCTCTGAAGAAGACCTATATTTCAGATATTACAACAACTGACTAAATGGTATTGAGTACTAAAACACTGCACTTATAACTTTTGTAAGCCAGTTTGGTTTTGTTTGAATATGACCGTTTGGACAGAAGTAACCCAGGGAACTCAAGGGATCTTTCCACTTTACCAGAATGGAATTGACTAAATCAAATTCAAAATCGACACACAGATCAATAAAAGCCAATAGCTATTAAAGGTACTAAACACTCAGTTTGCTTCCTCACTAATGACATGCCTTTGTCTGTGATACCTCTCAATCTATTCTCAGTGCTTGAAATATGGGTAGTTATTAGGCACCAATGTGAGTTGGAGGGCTGTATTTGTGAGTAGGACAAGCTGTAATGTAGGAGAAAGCATGTGGAGGAGTGAGGCGGCATTATTATTGCTACATAATGGCTTGCAGTGTAATGTATATTGCACGTCGTACAACTTTATAGATTTCATATATAGCTTATTATTTTAAGGCTGCACCAATCCTACTTTTTGATTCTGACATCGGAGCTCTGAGAATCAGCTGATATCCTCACAGTAACCAAGGAACTTTCTTCAAGCTTCTGTTACCAAAGTTTTGAGAAACCTCAGAGGCATGATGGCATCTTGTGTCCTACACTATAGCTGTCGATGCCTGACCATCACACCTATACGTGGGTCTTCCCCAAACTGTTGCCACGTGGGAGCAGTTAGGAGTACACAATTGTCTAGAATGTCTTTGTATACTGCTGCTTCAAGATTTCACTTCACTGGAACTAAGAGGCCCAAACCCGTTCCAGCATGACAGTGGCCCTGTGCAAGTGAGATTCATAACAACATGGTTTAGCAAGGTTGGTGTGGAAGAAATTGAGTGGCCTGCACAGAGCCCTGACCTCAACCCTATTCAGCACCTTTGGGATGAATTGGAACACCAACTGCATGCCTGGCCTTCTTGCCTGCCATCAGTACCTGATTTCGCTAATGCTCTTGTGGCAGAATGGGCACAAATACTCACAGCCACATTCCAAAATATAGCTTAAAGCCTGTCCAGAAGAGTGGAGGCTGTTACAGCAGTAAAGTGGGGACAAACTCTGGAATGGGATGTTCAACAAGCGCATATGGATGTGATGATTATGTGTTCACATACTTCCTGGCCATATAGTGTGTATGGAGAATCTCTTTGTCGTTGCATTCAAAATAACATGCATTCACAGCAGAACCTAAATATATAAATCCCAATCCAAAAATCCATCCATTGTTCAAGACAGCATCACTTCCAATACTAATAGGGATGTCCATAATGGAATGGTGTCCCATGCAGGGTGCATTCCCGCACCATGCTCTGTGTTCCCAGCATAGGTTCTAGATCAACCACTTCCCAGACCAGGATAAAGTGGTTTCTAAAGGTAAATGAATGTCATTTAACTGCAATGATGTTTTTCATTCCGCTTCCTATTAAAGAAACACATTAAATATGTTTATATCGAATTATTTGTGATGTGCTCAGTTATTCTGGTAGTAGTTTGCTGGTTGATGCTGTATTTTCATTATTGTTGTGAGATGTTAGAGGTTGTGTGATGTCACATCGCTGTTGTTAATGAGAAATCCAACACACAAGTAGTGGAGACAGCAAAAGCTGGACTCAAAGTTCCAGAATGCAGTTCAGCTATGCAGCACAGTGGCACAAGTTACGGCTCGGCTCGGCTCAGCTAGTTAGTGATCTGTGCGATGATAAACAAGATATCGTTGACAGAGTCTGAAGCTTTAGAAGCTGATCTGTTTGAGCAGATGAGTAGTAGAGAGGGCTAGGCAGACTAAAGGACTAAAGCGCTGCTGCATCACTCTCTTTGGGTAGAGATGAAGCAAGACGTAAATCTCTCTAGCACCACTATCAGTAACTAGTTTAACTGCATTGTGGGTAATGTAGGAAACTGTTAACCAAAGTGAATAGACCAACTTGTTTATGAAAGAAGTTTAAATAAAAAAAAAAAAAAAAAAGTAAACTCAGAATTTAATAATAAACTAAATCTTTTGCACTACTGATGATCATATTGATTAGAAATATGGTCGATTTTCCTTTTAAAGAGGACTCATTACTCCACATTGCATTTCACTGAAGACTTTCATGTCCTTGACACAGGTTGTCTTAGATATGACCTTTGGCGGTGGAGGTCACAGCAAGGCCATCCTGAAATCTGTACCAGGTGTGATCTTGGTGGCTGTGGATCGTGATCCTGTGGCGTTTGGCTTTGCGCGGCAGCTAGCAGAGGAATACCCGTAAGTTTTTTGTTTTTTTCTCTCCTCTCGTTAAAAAGTTTTGCTTGTTAGATTTACACCTTCTGTTACTCTTTGGCGTCTTAATGAAGGTACAGTTCCAATGTGTATGTCATATATTAGACAAATCTGTTATTATAGCAGTTATCTATATTCACATGGCCTGAATTATTAATTGTTTGTATTGACTGATTTTCATATATTATGTTAAGAGAGCTGTGCTTCCATCCTTTATATGCTAAACAATCACTACACTGCAATAATGACAGCTTTAGATAATTTTGCTAGTTTGAGGCTGCTGAGGGCTTGATTAAAAGCAGAGCGGTAAGAACAGAGCTGCTGTTTGTGTATTCAGCATTGGCATTGCATTTATCTTCTTTACTGAAGATAGACGGACCATAAGTCTTTTCCCTGTCTTCACACCCACCCAAAGTCTCCTTCCATCTTCTGTGTACATCACTTAACTAGCAGCCAGGGTTGCTGTGTTTGCAGAGATTCAGAAACCCCACTCACACCCACGCTCGGTAGAGAAGCCCCGATGCCTCATTTGTCAATGCGGGCCTAAGGCTTCAGTGACAGGGAGAGACGCTGCCACCCACGCAGGTTCTCCCTGCTTTCAGCTCGGGGGAGAGGATGATGATGATGAGGAGAGAGAATGAGAGAGAGACTGAGAGGATGGGAAGAGAGTTGGCAAGAGAGAAATAGTGGTTAATAAAGGGGAGACAAGAAAGAGAAGGCGTTCAGCCTCGTGCAAGCGAGGGAGTGTATGAGGGTGGATGGAAATGAGATGTTCCTGATTCTGCAGCGTGGGTAGAGAGCCTTCTCTTACGTCGATGCCGGGGAAACCTGTCTCAGGGGAACTGCTGCAGCTACAGGAACACGTGAAACAAGCAAGAGGGAGGGGGAGAGATGAAAGAATATTATGACAAGGTGTTCCATCAGCAGCTATGTATACCATGACAATTGGGCCTCAGACTCCCACTCATGCAAGGAGAGAGAGGAGCTGAAGTAAACTAGCAACTAGCAAACGTGCGCGGGCCCGTGTTACACGGCCCACACACCCCAGTGTTCCCATCTTCTCTTCTCTTCTCTTCTCTTCTTTTCTTTCCTTTTTGTTTCCTGTTTCCTGTTTTGTTTCTTTTTCCACTTCTCTTCCGATCCCTTCTGTTCCTTTTCAACTTTCATTCTGTTTTCTCTCGGCTTTCCCATTCCTTTCTTTTCCTTTCCCATTCATTCTCTTTCCCCTTCTCTTCTTTCCCTTTCATTCTCTTCCCTTCCCATCCCCCTTCACATACTCTTTCACATTTTCCTTCCTTTCCTTTCCTTTCCTTTCCCTTCCCTTCCCTTCCCTTCCTCTTTCCATTCCCCATCCCCTTCTCCGTCCACCTCCCATTCCTCTTCCCCTTCACCACCGTTTCTCCTTCCCCTTCACCTCTGCTCCCCCCCCCCTTCTTTTTCCACGTCCCCTTTTCTTTGTCCTTTCCTTTCCTCTTCCCCTTCCCATTCTCCTCCACTTCTGTCCCTCTTCTCTTTCTCCTTCTTTTCCCACGTCCCTTTTCCTTTCCCCTTTCCTTTCCTCTTCTTCTTCCTTCTCCTCATATATCCTCCTATCTTTCAGCCTGCCTTGATCTCTCTTCCTTTTCCTTCTCTCTTTTCCCCTTTCCTTTCATGTCCCTTTCCCTCTCATATCTCCTCATATCTCTTAGCCTGCCCCGTTCTCTCCTCATTCACTTATATTTTAAAAATCCAGGACAAAACATCCTTATTTGGATTTGCACAGTTTGCTACATTTTTGACCACATCTTACATCATGTCATATTTTTCTTAACCTTAATTAGACTCAAAAACAGTACACACACACACACACACACACACACACACAGGCACACGTCAACTAAAACAACCACGTCAGAGATGACAGCGGTACCTTCTGTCCTGAGCCACTTCAGCAGTTACTGAGGCACAGTATATGTTGTGTGTGTATGTACTGAATGGCCATGTTTTTATAATGTCTTTATAAGTGATAAATACCAAGTGGTCCAAATCACATGGCACATACACAATATGTCTCATGCAGCTTCCAAATAAATACAGCTACAAGGCTTATACAACTGGTTAATGCTTTCTTGATTTTCTGCAAATGAAGCCTTTTCCAGCAGCTCAATTTTTCAAGGTCGGGGAAAAAAAAAAAAAATCTTGTTAGAGTTCAATCTCCCAGTGGCAGACATGCTCTCGTTAGAGGCAGTGCACCCTAGTCCTTTGTGTAAGGCTTTATTTGTGTGCTTGCTTGTGATTGTGTGTTTTGGATCTATGTGTGCCTGACAGGACTTGTTCTGTAGATATTTTCTGCCAGCATTCCCCTGTTGAAAGCAGTCAATCAGCATCTTGTCTTTGACTGCAGTGACGTATTTGCAGTGTCCGAGCAGGGCAGTACAGGGGAAGGCTTCATGCTTGATTTGCTCAGGGAACAGCCCGTCTCTCACACTCGAAACACACACACTAATGGATAAAGCTACACAGCGGTATCTATCCAGCATGCTCGATTGATAAGCTGCTAAGGACAGCATCAGGAAGAGGGCAATTTCTATTTTTCAGTAGGATGCACATATTTTATTAATGAGTAATAATCCTACAGCAAGCTTGGCGCATGCAGTGTACACATAACATATTCAGTTTGTCCTCCGCAAGCAAACATCTCTAATCCCCCTCTGTCTGCGCTCTCTTGCTCACTGGCTGTGAGACGAGAAATGAATTTGAGGACAACATTTATAGATTGGTGTTGTGTGAGGCGGTCAAGGGTCAGGGTTATATTATGCCAGCAGGAAATTGCTGCTTTTTGATTATTCAAAGTGGACACTCAAGCATGCATCCGGCTTAACAGCTTACACTGAAAAGCTCCTTTGTCGTTTTTTTTCTAATGCAAACCTGGTGACGACAACAGACTTATTCTCAGGTTGGTTTCAGGCAGTGTGTTACTGCTTTACAAATACATAATTCAGTGTATATAATTTCTTTTTTTTTGGGGGGGGGGGGGACAAGAAACCTTGATGTTTTCAACTTTGTACTAATTAATCCAGCCCAATTATTTTTCTTTAGCATTAATTTGCTATCCTTATTTGACTTCAATTCACCCTGCATTGCATGTTTTGTTTTTTTTAATCAACCTTTGGGTAATGACAAGAAATTGTACTTTCTTTAAATAAACCTGACTTTCCAGAAATGTAGAAATCACCAAATATTCCTTTTTAAATATTTTCTCAAAAGGATAAATTGAATAATAGGCCATTCTGTTAAAATATCTTAGAACTTGTGCTACTTTCATGACAACAGGGAATACTGTATTTCCTGACTTTCTGAGAGCACACTATTTCTGAGCTAAGAGCATTTATGCAATTGCTTGAGGTTGGGGAAAAAAATGGACGCTCGCAGTAAGTTAGCGCACATACGGATTTAAAAAGCTCTGTTTCTAAAACGTGCCCAGGAGAGGTATTTGGTCACTGCTTCATTTTTTCTGAAAGTGGATGTATGACCTAGATCTGGGGCGTCAACTGGTGAGCCGTGGTCCAGATGTGGAGCTAGCAAAGAATTTTACTGGATTCAACCAAGCACAAAAAATAGTGTAGAACCAATCAACATTTTCTAAACGTGAAACATCGCATTTATTGTAGCAGATCCTCTGTTGGGGCTTGTTGCGATCTGTAATGTGCAGTTCATGAAGATAGGGCACAAGTCCTGTTGACCCCTGCATCAAACTATGTCTGTGATCCTTGGATCAACACACAGGAAGACACTTCTTTAAAAAGGATTAAAATAGATCACACAAACAAGAGTTGGAAAACCAGAGTCTAGAACAAGGGAGCAACGGGCTCAGAAACGCATGAGTACAATCGAGAGAGAAAAAAATCAAGGACTGAACTCAGTACAGGTGCACACATTAGGGGAACAAACCACTGATAAGAAATCAAAACAAAGGCAGTGTGATGTGTGCTTGAGAAGGAAATCCATGACACGGCCAGTCAGACATGCTTTTATGTAGATTATTTACCTGAATGCATCTCATGTAGAAAGTTTTTACAGGTTTCTCTAGCTTTTTATTTCATTTACCCTTTCTGGTCTGATTAGTGAAGTGACACATAGCTAACGGCAAGAACAGCATGTTTAAAGATGAATGTTTATTCAAAACAGTTCAAAGCACCAGTGCGAAACAAAATATAATCATTTCAAATTTATGTCTTATGTATAACCGTGAACTAATCACTAATGGATAGGCATTAAAAGGTAACTGTTCACTCGCTATTCAGTCATGTTATTTGCTTATCCGGACTTTGTAACCAGGAAATTCACAAATTTTAGGTGAATTCCCCTGACCTAGGATATTACTGAAAAATGAAATACTGCATAAAAAGAAAGAACCTTTTCAGTTGTCCAGCCATCCTCGTTTTAAAGCATATCATATGCAAACAGAAACCCACAAGTCTGCTTAAAATATGCTTCTTGTTTTGACTTTGCACTATTTGCACCATTTTGAAATGATGGTACAGAATTCCGATCTCTTGAGCTGCTCATACTGTTCAAATTCTAAATCTGCTCAAATGGTTGTTTCATACTCAGAGGTTCTAAACTTTCCCAGATCCCTTGAGATTGGCTGGAACCATTAGCCCCTTTAGCTCTAGAGACATTTTCCAATGGAAACTTGAGCAGAAAGCAAAGTTTTAAACTTGATCTGAGTGTGCAAAGAGTCACTATTTTTCCTCTTGCCAGAACCGAGTGGGATCGAATCAGGCAAGATGCATGCTGTTCTTATTGCGCACCTTTTTCTTTAAATGACATCAGCATCGTGGGTTGCACAATTATAAATAGACCAGTCCTTTAAAGCAATTAAAATGCTTTATTTGGAGCACACGTGCATGCATTGGCATATGTTCTCACGGAAATATGCCAATGATGCTTGCGCGTTTAATAATCTAAGAGCTTATGCGAGTCGTTTAAATCAGGTAAAGAAGTTATGTTATGTACCAGTTGTTATGCAAGGGCTTTGCATGTTCTGTGAATTAACAGAGCTGTGGAGAAATGTAGAGACGATGGAGCTGAACCTGCCACTGCTAGAGAAACGAGCTAGAGATGGAGAATGAAGTGTGGAAAGAAAACAATATTACTGTAGGAAAGCCATGGCAGTGTAGATGCTGAAAGGACTTTTAAGAGGCTACACCTTCAATCACCTTGTTGCACTGTCAGTGACACATGGGTTTTATAATTGATAATGGATGCATTATCGGTGAATAAAGTGAAAGTCACTCTTTAGAAGCCAGCAGCTTTGCTCCTGCCGATTATATGTATGTCATTTACTCATTCTGTGAGAGTTTCAGTCAGAGTTTGGGCTCGCAGGTGTTTTTGATGTTGGGTAGCAGACAAAAGCGCCCATTGCCGTGCTGCCCACTCTCTCTGTACCACTGTGAGTTGTGAAACGCTGCCTCCCACTCCAGCTGGGTTGCTAGGCACTCTTGTCATTCCCAGGTATTGCGCAAAGCATTGATACCCAACTGGATCTATAAAGAGCTGCAGGATCTACATGTATATCTGTCAATGAGTTGACTTTCTCAATAAAAAAGCAGGATTCCCAAAAGAAGCTCCTAAAATTTCTCTGAAAGTTCTGCAGTGAGTTGGGGACTTTGTAGTAGTTGAGCATGCTAGTGTCGGCTTGTATTAATCAATCAACCAACCAATCAATCAATCAATCAATCAATCACAATTTATTAAAATAAATTTAAAGACAGTTATACACAGCAGCGTAAAGCTGAGTCTTCAACAGCGATTTAAAAGATTCAGTTTCATCACAAGATCTAATGTGGGCAAGGAGGCTGTTTCAGAGACGGGGAGCTGCAACAGAGAAGGCACAATCTCCTTTTGATTTCAAGCTTGACTTTGGGACCCTTAAAAGACACCTAGACCCTGTGTGGATCTTAAAAGTCTAGGTGTTTGATATGGCTGTAGAAGGTCAGTAATACATTCTGGTGCAAATCCATGTAAACCCTTAAAAACAATTAAAAATACTTTATATTGAACCCTGTTTTTAACTGGAAGCCAGTGAAGGGAAGCTATCACAGGAGAAATGCTAGCGTACTTCCTAGTGCCCCTCAGGAGTCTAGCCACTGCATTTTGCACTACCTGTAGACGTGATGATAAACAGTTAAATGGCCCCAAGTTACAATACTCCAGTCTAGACGAAATAAAAGCATGAATAACAGTATCCTTAAGAGGCAGGAAATTTTTCATTACAGCATGGCCTTGAGTTGAAAAAAGCTACCTTTTGCCACAGCAATAATCTGCTTGTCAAATTTTAAATCTGAGTCAAAGATTACACCAAGATTCCTCACATAAGTATTTAAATTAGTGGATAGAGGACCAAGATATTTAATAAATTGTTTGGCTAAATCAGAGGAGCCAAACAGTACCACTTCAGATTTTGATTCATTAAGCTGCAGGAAGTTCACTGCCATCCATCTTTTGATATCATTCAAGCAGTCATGCAGGGAAGATAGTTTGGAATTATCATAATGCTTTAGAGGTAGATACAACTGGGTATCATCTGCATAACAATGGTATGCAACATTGTGTTTCTGACAGATCAATCCCAATGGAAGAATATATAAAGAAAACAAAACAGGAGAGCCAAGAGAACCTTGAGGAACCCCAGAGGAGATGGGGACAGAGGTGGAAATAAAGTTCCCTAACCCAACAGCAAGTGTTCTCTCCTTCAAGTAAGAAGAGAACCACTTTAATGCGTGCCCCCAAATCCCCACCCATTGACTTAAGCGGTCTAGGAGAATCCCGTGATCTATCGTATCAAAAGCCACGCCCAGATCAAGAAGCACTAAAAGGCACAGTTCCCTGAGTCTACTGACATCAACAAATCTTTAGACACTTCGAGAAGTGCGGATTATGTTTTAATCAAAAACCTGACTGGAATTGATCAAAAATCCTATTTTTCATTTAAAAATGTAGAAAGTTGATTATAAACAGCCTTCTCAAATATTTTAGTTAAAAAAGTTCATTTCGAAATCGGCCTATAATTATTTAAAACTGAAGGGTCAAGACTAGATTTCTTAAGAAGAGGCTGCACTACGGCATGCTTAAAATAAGACGGAGCTACACCATATAGTAAACTATTGTTCACTATTGATTAAAGACTAGATCCAACAATATCCAAAACTTGAATTAAAAGACGAGGGGGAATAACATCTACCGAACAATAAACAGGCTTAAAATGCTGGATAATGTCTACCAGGTAAGAGAGAGTAACAGGCTCAAACTTAACAAGATGGACAGAGCTAGAAGAACCAGGAGGAGCTTGATCATAAACAGGATCCTGATTAAAATTAGAGGTACTAGATCTAGTAGTAACAATCTTATCCTTAAAAAAAATGTCACATGCTGTCACTGAATTAGCAGAAAAAGCGGCAAGGGCAGGGTTTAAGACTGTATTTTTTGCACAAAATAATACTTTAGGACTATGAGAGTTCTGTGCAATTAAATCCGAAAAATAGCACGCCTTTGCTGCTTTAACAAACTGTTGATAAGAAATCATACGCTCCCTAAGAATATCATAGGGAACCCGAAGCTTATCATGTTTCCATTTTTTCTCCGCTTTTCTCTATTATTGTCGAAATAACCGGCTATCAGCGTTTAGCCATGGCTGAGATCTAACTTTTGATTTTAGAATTTTAAATGGCGCAATATGGTCCAGGATATCATTACACATGGCATTAAAGCTGGCCACCAAATCACCTAAATCCAGACTAAATCGAAAAGGCTCACTGATTTGTGCAAGCGTAGAAGAGTTATATGCCTGAGAAAACTTTGAGGCTGATAAAGAGTTTATAGAGCGAATACAACAGCCTAAAAACTCAGGGTTAGAAAAAGTAATATTAAAAATGACTGGAAAATGGTCCGAAAGCCAAATACTGTCTATAGTCATGACAATCGAAACTTTGCCTCTAAAATCCTACAAATGGATGTAGATGCAAATAATACTAATTCTAATACAATCTACTACAATCAGTGGTTTATTTCACATAAATAGGTGAACAGTTGCCAGCTTTGAAATCCAGCTTTGGATTTAGGCATTTATGCAAGTCATTTAGGCAGTTATGCAGCTATCTTACCTTTATCTTGTGCACTCAGTTGGCTCAAATTTAAGTATGTTTCAATATTGGATTACAATTTTTGAAGTTACAAGTTCTCTGTATTCAGAGTCGGCTTGCGCAGATGCTTAAGTTAATTTTCTGGGTGCTCCACCCTATTGAAGACGAGCACTGCAATGTTATATAACATGCCTGTAATAATTTTTTTTTTTTTTTTTTTTTTTTTTTTTTTTTTTTTTTTTTTTTTTTTTTTTTTTTTTTTTTTTTACAAATACAACTGTTCAAGTAGTGCACATGTCTATGGATAAATCTGAGGTCTGAGAACTGATGTGTGGAATTTCAGTATTAACTTTTCGCTACATACCCATAACTCAACACTAAACACAGCTCATAGAGCACATCTAACGTCCCTACATACCCTAAATCTGTGTTGTAGTTTGTACAGACACACACACAAAATATATCTGAGCTTTAGTTGAACAAGTCACAGCTAGTACATTTCCATATACAGTATCTTTGGGCCAGTTGTCTGGAGTGGCAGTGTTGCCGTAATTCTAGTTTAGGGTCTGTTTAAAAGTAGCAGAAGTAGCAAAGGATTTGGACTAAATCACAGTTTAAAATGGCATTTTGGCATTTTCATCACATCTCTTTATTTAGAAATATCGACCTTGGAATTATAGGGATTTATCTGACTTTTTTGGGGAACAGAATTGGTCATTTTATACCTTGTTATCTACATGCTATTTACATGGCAGAAAATATAAATTTTACACCAAAATATTGCATAAAATAAAAAAGCTTTCCATTATTGTGTGTCGTTTATGGTATAAGATCTTAAAATCACAGAACTGTCAGATAGAACCTTACCATTTCAACGTCTCTCTCTCTTCCTCCCTCTCTCTCTCTCTCTCTCTCTCTCTCTCTCTAACTATCTATCTATCTATGTGTGTGTGTGTGTGTGTATGTATGTGTGTATATATATATATATATATATATATATATATATATATATATATGTATGTGTGTGTGTGTGTGTGTGTGTGTGTGTGTGTGTGTGTATTCCACATATATATTTCACATATAAACACAGTTATTTATATCATCTGTATCTGAATAAAACTAATGTACTGAACTAATAATTTAATAAATATAGCACTGCCAAGTCACATGTTGCCATGGTCACTAGTACAGTGAGAAATTATGGGTTTTATGACTGCTGACTGTTATCATATGTAAGGGGAGCAATGTGTGTGCACGTTTCAGTGGCCTCTCACATTGTCAAATTAATTACATCATGCCATTTATCAAATATCCCACACAATAACGTTTGACATAATGCCTGCATAGATGTGTCATAAACACTGGGCTTTAACAGCCATGACAGTGTGTGTCACGACAAGCTGTGTCAGTGTCATCAGACATTTAGACACCGTCATCTTCAATCAATGTTTTAAGCAGAACAAACTTATTTGCTTTACTTGTTTACTTTAAAATAACTGTCATAGAGTATAGTACCGGCATTTTATACTACATTTAAATTCAGTAACTAATGAACTAATTATTGACAGCAGTTAAATAAATTGTAGTTTATTTGTTTGTTTTGAGAAACTTACAAGCAATTGAGTTACATGACATGTACAAATGTCCATTTTTAATGCTGTTTAATCATCAGTGTGAAGGTGTAGTGTTATCGGCTTTGTGTTTATGAGAGAAAAGCCTAGAGAAGGGCGCAGGGTGGTGGGGCAGGATGTCAGCCTGGGGATTCTGTTTTTCTCCCAATTTAATCAGTGTTTTTTTTCCTCAGTTATTGATCTGCCAGTAGCAGGGCATATCACTGAGGTTTACTTCCACAGGTAAAATGAGCAAGAGATGCACAGCAGTTGATTTTTATGTGATTTATTTATTTTCCCCCACCGTCTCTAACTTTCAGAGCTCCTCCTTTTATTTTTCTTTCTTTTGTTTTTAACACAGAATGACAATTATATTGTCTGAAAGGTGCTTTAGTATATTGTTATTGTGCAAATTTTATTATATTTAATGGCACAAATAGTCCTTATTGCCAGCATATATACGTATGCACTAACCTTTTAGAATTATGAGCCTAACTTTTTAGAATTATTATTATTATTAGTAGTAGTAGTAGTAAAACCCTAACTAACAAGCTCATTCGACAAGCATGTCCTAATGCTAACCTTAGCCAGTATTGATAATTAATATACATCATGACAAACACACTAGAAAAACCATGTCAACAGTATTCAGTCTTATATCCACAATCAAGTCTTATGTATTGCACAGATGTGTTTTTGAGGAGAACATGATAATGCTCTAAATTCATTGCACTTAATTTGAAAAGTTGACTGTTTCCATTTTTCAGCACTGCTGACTTGTCTGGCTTTGTCCATTGAGGCTTCAGCGTTTACATATCTGTGATCAAAACCACGTAAAGTCCCAATCAGTGCTTTAATTGGGAGAATGCTACAGGTGTTTGGCTGATTACCAATTTGTAGGAAGAAATGCAAATCTTTTACATTTATTTTTTGTTTGAGCCTTTTGAAGTGGTCTGTCTGAAGGCATGCCACAATGGGTCCATTTTCCAATAAATCATTCAAGCAAAGCATTTGTAAAGGTTCCATTGCTCACTGACATTTTCAATCTATTATTATCAAAGTTCAAAGTTCTAGTAGGCTTCAAGAAAACCACTATTGGTCTTCTGTTGTGTCATGCTGAAGTGATTACCCACTCCACATCATTTGAGAATTTTCCCAGACACCAAAAGTTATCTATGTATTAGAGGTTAGAGCCTTGAGAGTTTTTTTGTTTAAACCTCAGGCCATGGTGGAAATCTTAAAACTGTATCATGATAATCTCATAACCCTTGTCACTGGAAGTGACGTCTGAACCTAGCTGATGTTCTTATTGTTTGAGCACTTGGGGCTTTACTCGAAGCGATATAACCTGGTGAAGAAAAAGGCATTAAAGCTATCAGATCAGGGGCTTAAGATGCAGGGAGAAGCTTGGCACCTCTGTGGCCTTAAATTGTCTGTGTATTGTCACTGAAAAGGGTAGAGGTGGCTGCCCGTGCACTTGTTTTCTATCTCTCCAAACCCACTGATCCATGGTGGGTCCCGTCGTGAGTGTGTGTGGGCGAGCAGGAAAATGCCTCGCTATAGATTCTCTGACAAATTAATGAGAGAAATGGTGGGAGAGAGGAGCGAGGGAAGCCCTGGCTGTGGGTGCAGACTTGCCCTTGATCTTTCAAGATGGCTCGTGGGCGTACAGGCACAAGCACTGCATGGCCTGATGGGTACAGCCCCCAGATGAAATGTGTGGGAGAAAAGAAGGACTTCTGCTTATGCAGAAGAGGAAGGAGGTTTCTTTCCTCTGCCACTCCCCACTTTTTCCCTTGCGTCATGGTAGAATGTTTGGCAAGAAGGCAAAGGATCTCCTGATGTGGTATGTGATGGGGAGCATGGCCAGATTAAAAACAGGTTGGCCTTGAGGTATGACATCATAGTTTTGTATATAGATTCTCCTTTTTCTCCTCTTGCTTTTCCTGCTCCTCATTTGCTGAATTGTGTGACCTATAGCTGCTTACCTGGGTCATGCTTCATTTGCACACCAACCTACAAAAGGTCACATGAAAAATGTATGGCTCCTCATCAATTGGGCAGGAGTTCGGCAAGAGGTAGTGACAGAGAGAGGAGGAGAAATCACAATGCAGCAAATGTGCTCTTATTGTCTCTGACTGCAAGACTCAGACCACTCATTTGAGTATATTTTCCAATCAACCTGCCAGTGCTTGAAGTTGACGAGGAAGTGTATGCAGAAATAAATTGCACTGTAACAATCTAAATGATTAAAGATGCTAGTGTTGCCTTCTAATTTCCACTTCCACTGCAAAATTGAACCAGTTCTGGCAACACACATGTTAAAGTGTGTGCAAGCATTGGTGCATTCTCTCAGTGCATGTTGGCATGTGCCGAATTAACTTGGATGCTGCAGCAAATCTCTTTCCCCACCCCATCTCGCTTTTTCTCAGTGTCTCCAAGGTGATAAACAAATGGAATGGTACCTTCCCTGTGGGATGCATATTATTTGGTTTTATTTGGTTTGGTATCTCTCTCTCTTTCTCTCTCTCAGCAATAGTTTATGAACTGCAGTAGTCAGACGCCCACTAGGACCTTAGCAACTGGGTAACCAGCTCCACACTATAGCAGAAGTGCACTTGTCACAGTTTGCTTTCCGTTCCTGACTCCATGAGACTGCAAGCAGCATGAGGCCAGAGTTTCCCCTGAATTTAGTGCAGAGATCTGTACTTTTCTCTGCATTCTTACCCCATCTTGCCCTTATTCTTTCTTAACATTTATGCAGTTGGCAGACCTTTTATTGAAAGGTACCTACAGCTGAGGCAGAGCACAGCTAAGCATTTAGCTGTTAAAGGAGATGAACATATGCTGTAAGTTTCTGCCAATGACCAGAAACAAGTGCAAGGTAGCTGTTGCAAGAATAGAGAGCCACAGCTAATTGTGAACATTGAAGACAATACTAGTGCTCAGGAATACTGGCAACTAGTGACAAAACAGTACAAACAGCCAAACAAAACTCTAAATACAATCTTGTAAGGCTAATTTGAAACTATTTATGTAATAACAGAAATAACAGTGTAATATGCACAACAGTGAGGAACTCAGGTCAGCAGTTACCTCAAAGAATAAAAAGAAGACAGACAGAAAATAAAGACAAAACCATGCTCAGAGTGAGAGTGCAGAGGGTGCTTGTACATCAATATAAAAGCAATTTTGAAAGAGCTGAGTCTTCAGTCATTTCAGGTTGGGAGAGAGTCTGCAGAGCAAATATGCAAAAGCCGGACAATTCATTTCACTGTTGTGGAACTCCTAGAAGAATGTCTTAACACTTTTAGGGATTCTGTTAGGAATAGAGATTCTGATAGGAACCCTTTCTTAAATGGAAACCATCTCTTAGACATATGGTTCTACACCGGACCTTAAAGGATTCCCCCAGAGGGACAAACCGAAGGACGCTTTAGGGTGCTCAATGAAATCTTTTTGCCTAAGAATATAGGTAACACCACCTGGTGGTGGCCCCGAATACATGACATTCACATAAAGACTATTGTGTTTAGAATGGCATGCAGGACCTGATGGGTGTTGTTGAACAAGCAGATGATGTTTCATTTGTTATTCTGTACGCAAACATCAAGGACTGGGAGTCATTAAGATGAAGAAGACCATAACTTGCACATTTTGCTCGATGGAAGAACCAGATCCACTACTGCATCTTGGACCATTTGTCAGATCTATCAGTGCAATTCCCTTGTTCAACAAATAGAAAGTTTCGGTAGTCCAGTCCTAAGGTGATGAGTGTATGGACAAGGAAACATACTCCAAATCCAGATCTTCCAGATGTTTATGCAAGAGCATTAGAGATGGCTACGATATGGTCTGTGAAGGGTAACTGGTTAGTTAATGGTTCTCCTAAAATGACAAACTGAGCTTCACAGTAATGTTGTGTTGAATTGAAAGGTGGGAATGATAATCTCTGCTTTTGATAGTGTGAGTTGGTGATGGTAGACCTTCATTCATACTGAACATCCTCTGATGCATACGGAAATCTGTGCTGTGAATGAGAAGTTCCCTGAAGGAAAGGACATGTGGAGTTGAGTGTCATTACTGTATCAATTTTAGAAGCTATGTGATTGTGATTGTTAGTGGTCCTATTGACGTGGTGGACCAAGAGAAGGGAAGAGGGCCAAGTTGTTACCTGACATGATTTGTATTCTTTTTCCCCTCCTCACTGAAAGACCTTTGTAAGAAGTATGGCTTGAACAGTTCCTGTGATGCAATGCTTCACTGAGTCAGATGCTGAAGATGGATCCCAGGACAGTCTCAGGGGATTGGCTCATCTGGAAGCCACTGGTTGGTCTAGCAGGCCATTTTTGTAAGAAAATTTTTTTAAAAAATGAATCGAAAACAGAACTCTGAAGTGCTACTTCTCAGCATTCTTTCACTAGACTAAGGTGTACTAATGAGTTTTGAGGTGGAAAGGACAGGTAGAGTTAGATGTCATCAGCATAGCAGTGGTAGAAATTGTTTGGTTGGTTGACTGGTTTGTCTAAGGTGACTTAGACTCTTTTTGCCTCCATAAGACCACACTGAAGGATCTTTGTGATGAGTAAGAATGCCATGGTTTATTGAGTCAAGAGCTGGGGATAAATTCAACAGAGTGCAAACTGATGACTTGCCGGCGGTTCTTGCAGAATTCTGGGTGTCCACAAAAAGGTCCATAGAGCAGTTTCAGGGGAATGGCTTCTATTGAGGCCATTGGTTGGGATTTTGCAGGTCATTGAAAACAACACATTCAAGAGTTCTTTGCCTCATTCTGTTTTTTTTCTCTCTGAAGGGGCCAGGTCAAGCCCGTTCTTGGGCGTTTCACTGAATTAAAGGACCTGTTCATCGGGCTTGGCTTGGGAAACAGGAGTGTGGATGCTGTCCTGTTGGATGCTGGCTGCTCATCAATGCAGATGGACATGGCAGAGAGGGGCTTTTCTCTCAGCAAAGATGGACCACTGGACATGAGAATGGATGGAGACAGGTGCCTTATATAACTTTGTATATTATACAACTTTTGATTCTACCTACACCAGCTCTGACTACCACCATTATTTTAGTTAATGTTGTTACAGTTACTACATCTACCATCTTTGAATCTAAAAAACATCTAAAAAAGTTCCATCTAGATTTAAAAGGATTCTGGGGGAAATTTTACATGTGCTACGTAATATATAAAACCTTATAGCAGAATTTCTCCTACAAGGTTTGACCATTCAACTGACCCTTTTTGATCTCTCCTTTGATATTAATACTATTCCTGCAAAGAATTTAATTAACTTTATTGAAAAGGACATCGAAGTTTATTTCATCAGGTTACTTACAGTGCATGATAATTATTTATGTATATCTTATACTTTTGCCCACATCTATTTACTTCTGCCTCAAATCAGCAAAAAATTTGCACAGGAAGAAATTAGCTAATTAAATTTTGATGTGATACATAGATGACTAAGTACTCCAGAGAGATGTGCTTAGGAACACAGGACTCTGGAGTCCTTGTGAGTTTGTCAGCTGTTCTTAATGATAGGATAGCGCAAGTATTCAGTACTACATAGAAATACACACCAAAACCTGTTAGACCAAGCAAGAGGGGCATTGCTAAGGCATTCTCTTTAAGAGCATTCCCTCGAGTACGTGAGAAATGGGATGGGAGGAAGATAGGAAAGAGAGGGAAGCTGGAAGAAAGGGAAAGGGAGAGAGTGTGAAATGGGTATTTACAAGCTAGAGTGTGGGCGAGTAGGTGTGTGAGTATGATGGTAATCTCCCCTCATTTAAGCTGTAAGGCTGTTTCAAGATGAATCAGCCACCCACACGCTGGAAGCTTTCTCTAATGGAGAGATAACACCCTTACAAAAAAATGATCCTGACATTATCAAGCTCCAGTCCCGAGAAAAAAACTGTTTATGCAAACATGAAGAGAAGCCAGAAGAATAGGATACAAGTCAACTCGATGAGCAACAAGTTTTCCCAAGTACGCAATCTAAAATTACCACCTATGAGCACATCATTTTACATAATTTGGTGAAGAATGTGACTGTGAAAACATGCCAGCTCAAAACGACACACACTTTGTCTCTATGTATAACTGCCAATGTTAAACCAACTAAAATGTACAAAGAAAAACAGTTTGCCATTGGTAATAGCAGCCATTTGCTTTGTTTACTTGTGGGTCCTTTTACTTGCCAGAATTAATATCTATTCATCTAACAAAGCCCTCATTATGTACCCATTTAATGTCCCTCTTGTCATTTTGAAAAATGGAGACAACTTTTTTTTTTTTTTTCCCTCTCAAAGTCAGAGAGAAGTTTGCTGCATGGTAAAGAACTGGATAAAACACCCACCATGACTGAGTCTTGAATTATTCTGGGGGCGAGATGGAGTGGGGAGAGAGAGAGAGAATAAGACAGAGAGAGAGAGAGAAAAGTTTTGAGCAGGTCGAGTGAGGCCCAGCCCACAGAGTCTGTAAATGCTAATCCTTCTCTTCACATCGCCCAACACTACCAACAGCAACTAAACTTTAAGGCCACGTGATGCACTTATTCAACTCCCACTGACCTTGAAAGGGAAGAAAAGGTGGTTTATGCTCTTTTTCCTTCACATCTGAGTAATGCTTCCACCGCTATGTATTGTGCCCACGTAAGTAACAAAACATCACTGCTAAAGCCACCGCGGATGTCCTCGTGTTCTGGAAAAGAAAGATCACGATTCGTTTTTGATAGCGATAAAGGTCAAGGCGGTGCCTACATCTCAAGGCCCCCTGCCAATTACAGAAGAGTATTGTGTGTCTGGCCTTCCCTCAGGGGACATGTGTAGAGGATGAGCATTTTATGGCGGACATTCTTTTTATGGTACGCTAAGCATTTACTTGCCAAAATGTGCAGGAAAAAAGGTTGTGCTAAACATTTTAGCTCACCTACATGCTCACCTATGTACCACTTATGAGCGCATAGTTTTACATAATTTGGTGTGACTATGTGGAAAAAATGCTTGCTCCAAGTGATACACTTTGATTCGATGCATAGCTGCCAGTGTTGCATCAACTAAAATTTACAAAGGAAAAAAGTTTGCTATTGCTAATTTGGTTAAATGAATCAAATTCAGTTTTCAGTGCTTAAGTACCATTAAGTCTGATTTCAGATTTGCTTCACTATTCACTCTGAGCTTGTGAAGGTGAAATTATTACATTAGATTGCATTAGGTGTCTCTTCCACCCACTCTAAAATGCTTTAAACTGTGTCGATTATCTTTGTAATGGTGACTGATGGTGGCAAAAGGGGCGGAGCCTACCAGGTGCTCTGTTTAAGCAGCTCTGGCTCAGTAAATGCTAACTCTTAATTTCTTGGTTAATTTCATTAAAGACTTCATTAATGCTGTGGATGTGGATGCATGCTCTCTCTCTCTCTCCTCTGCGTCTTCACTTGTTTCCCACAGTTTGGAGATGTACGTGCCTTCAGCGGAGAACTCCACCATTCATGGCTCAAAGACAAATGAATTGTGGGATTATTTTAGACATTGGGGTTGAGATCCATATATTTGCTATCCACCACCTCTTTCTTCCTCTCTCTCTCTCTCTCTCTCTCTCTCTCACACACACACACATGCTCTTTTTATAGATCTTGAGCCCACATCTCCCAGAGTGGGAAGGGGAAGAAAAGAGGAGGAGGGAGTGAGGGAGGGTGTTTTTTTCTTTCTTTCTTTCTTTGCGCTGTTGTCGAAGAGCCGTCAGCCTTTGCTCCTGTCGGCGAGGAACTCGTGACGTCAAGTGGCTTAATTGGGCTCCTGTTTGTGCGTAGGTACCCCGGCATGCCCTGCGCGGCTGACGCCGTCAGCGCTTTAGATCAGCGGGCGCTTGCGTGTGTGCTGGCTGCGTACGGGGAGGAGCAACACGCCAAGAAAATCGCGGCGGCCATCGTGCAGGCACGCAGCCTGTATCCCATCAGCCGGACGCAGCAACTAGCCAGCATTATCGCAGGTACCCCCGAAATTAATTCAACACACCATCTCGCTTAATTAAAAAAAAAAAAGAAGCAACGATACACAAAGAGAGGCAGAGAGAGGGAAATATTAATCTGAAGTCTCCCTTTGGGATCTATTTATCCTGGATCGAGGGAGGCTGTGAGCGAGAAATACAGAACAATGTCGGTTGTAATGCGAAATTCTTGTCTTCCTTTCAGTTGGCTCCTGTATGACTTTCCTATTAACAGAGTCTTATTAATTATAAAAAAAAAAAAAATAATAATAATAAAAAAAAAAAAGTGAGACGCACAACGATAGAGAGGGAGGGATACATCTGGTTGGCGTTCTTTTTTTTTTCTAATTAATTTTTTTTAATTTGTATTTACACTTGCACCTCCCCTTAGCCTCCCCCTTTTTTGTTCTTTATATTTACGTCTGCTATGTCCCTTTTCCCTTCTCTCATTTGTCTTTTGTTGCAACCTGCCCCCCCGCCCCCCACCCACCCCCACCAACACACGCAAGTTTCAACATGCACACACACACCACATTGCGGCAGCTTCATGACAGTATACAATATTATATTTATCAACTTGCTTTGTCTGTGCCATCGCTGTTTTTATAGCCCTATACTGCTGGTAAGAAGGTGAAAAAAGAGGGAGGGAGTGAAAGAGAGCGAAAGAAGGGCGGTTCGGTGGATGACGGTGGTGTCGGAGCAAGCACGTGCGTCACAACAGGAGAACAGGTGTGAGTGAGGGCAGTTGTTTCATCTTTTTTGAAGTGCTGAATGAGTCAACACCAGTGTTTATTCCAATTAATCCAAAAGGTCCTGATTGCCACGGGTCCCTTGGAAGCCTCGCCATTGCTCAGGGAAGCAAGCACCGTGGTAGAGAGAGGAAAGGGAAAGAGCGAAGCATCTCATACCAACCGTGATGATGGGTATCATGGGAGTTCTTGCTCTCTTCATTTTTGTTAACTTGTGCAGATGAATCTACCCCATAGCATAATGCCTTTTTGCCCCTGCATTTGGGGTTTAGCCAGACTCTGCTTCTGCATCCTCATAAACAAAATGGGAATTATTTTTTTTCCCTGGCTTATCCAGCATCCTCTCTCGCTCATACCGGAGATCGATCTCTGCTGTTGCTTGCAGTACGCAGCAGGTTTTTCATCTTCCCTCCTCCTAATTGTTGTCAGCCATGAAATTTCCAAACAAAGCTACGTTTTTTTAATAGGCATTCTCTCTGGCAGGCCCATATACCCTTATTAGTATCTGCTACTGCTTAATGGAACATATCGGAGAGGAGCTAGGTCTACACAGCTTTAATATTCTCATCAATATGGGCCCAGCTGGTGTGACAGGAGATTACACACAGTCCCACTGG
>CM040999.1:5929372-5947937 GCA_022985145.1 Pangasius djambal
AGAGTATGTAGAGCTGTAATAGCTGCTAATGGGGATTTCTTTGATGAATCCAAAATTTGAGTATTTTTCTATGTTATGTTCATAAACTTTTTATTTAATAAAATATGTTTTCATAGTTTGTGTTGTCCCTTATTATCAATGCAAAATGGTCACTAACTAAAGAGGATTTATGCTGATATTGCCCAAAAACCCTATTTTGATCAGGCGTTTCCAAACTTTTGGAGGGCAGTGTACTATTTGTTGAGAAGTTGATTGGGAACAACTGGATTAGAACCCAGTTTAGGGATTGACTTCTATTATTTGTACATAGGCTTGTAATTGAATGGCCTTTTTTTTTTTAATCAGTAAATCTCGACAGTATATCAACAATATATCTAATGAAAAACATTATAAGCTAGAGCTGCTGTTTAGCAAAGTTATTTAGAATTGCAATTAATTTACTGGAAATATTTGTGTATGGCTGGCCAATCTAATAATATAATATCGATATCATGATAACTTGTTACAGTACCCTTTTCTGAAATATTGCAGGCATTGTGATATCTTTATTTATTTTTGTCAATAGCAATGACAAACTTTGTGTTAACATGTTGCGCTAAACCTTTAATATTGTAAAACTGAAAAGGTTAAAATAATAAATTCTAATCATTTTTAATATCATGAATAAAAACCTATTAGAATTGTATTTAATTTTTTAAAAGAATTTTTTAAAAAAAATCATTTTCATTTTAAAGTAATTTATTTTAGCAGACATTGTAGGCACAAAAGTTTTATTTATTTTATTTATTTATTTATTTTTTTAAAAATGCAGCATTTCTCTTTTGCTGGCTTTTTGTGATACATATCATTTATCATAAAAGTGTCTTCAAGTGCTGTGCTGTTTTCGAATGCATTTGAACTTGAAACAGTAGCGTAACGCTTTACATTCATATCGCAAAGAAAATCCCGAATTCATTTATTCAGATTCAGTAAGCGATTTATCCTGGTCAGGGTCATGGTGGAACTGGAGCCTATCCTGTGCACACTGTGACAGGAATACAGCTGGGATGGGACGCCAGTCCATCTCAGGGCACCATTGCACACACACATCCACACACTCATTCACTCCTATAAGCAATATACAGCAGCTAGTCAACCCACTGGCATGTTTTGGGGAGGTGGGAGAAAACCGGAGAACCTGGAAGAAACCCAAAGGGACACTGTTGAGAACATGGGAACCCTGCCCTCTCTGAAGCTAGAGCTCTGAGGCAGCAATGCTGCCTCCTGATAAGGAAAGAAGGGATTTGTGTCATTGCGGCTCACATTTTGAGGTCCCTAGAAATACTCTCCTACTCAGTGGTAAGTGTCAGGGCAACTAAGCATGTTGAGCAGAGAAGGAAAAAAAAACAACAAACAATTGTAACCTGTAATATATGGCACAACCTTCCTCAACCCACATTTCTCTCAGCTGACTCAAAGATTCACAGAGTCCATAATGGTACCAGTTCCTGAATGTATATATTAGTTGGAGGATAGATTTATTTAGTTATTTTTTAAGATATTTTTAATTCTTGCCTTCTTTCTCTTCAGGTGCGTTCCCAGCTAGCGCCCTTTACGCCCGTCGTGACCGCCTGCAGAGGCCCTCGCATGTGGCCACTAAAACCTTCCAGGCACTGCGTATATTTGTTAACAATGAGCTGAACGAGCTTGTAGCAGGACTCCAGACAGCTCAGGACTTCCTCCGGCCGGGCGGTCGCCTCTGCGTCCTCACTTTCCACTCGCTGGAGGACCGCATTGCTAAGCGCTTCCTCAGAGGAGAGGATCTCAGTGCCCCGCCGCGCCGCAGCGTCCGCCAGAGGGCACGTGCCCATCTCCAGAGGAAACTAGAGGAAGATGACGATGAAGATGCAGAGGATGAGGAAGGAGGCAGGGAGAGTGTCCACTGGGTCAGACTGCAGAGGAAAGTCGTGCTTCCTAGTAAGGAGGAAGTCGAGGAGAATCCGAGGGGAAGATCGGCTAAGCTTAGAGCAGCCGTGAGGCGATAGGTAGAGCTTCTGATCCTGAACTTTGACAGAAAAGAGAGGCTTTCACTGAGATTAGTATCAGTGAGTATAGGGTACATAGAGTACAGAGTACATGCTAGTCGACAGCAGCCCAACTCTTCAAAGATCTTAAAAGTGGATCTGCTACAGAAATTCAATGGATAAAGAATCGCAAATTATTGTGAATTAGTGTGTAAAGAAAAATTGACACTGTTGTGTATGGATAAAAGGTATGATGTGCTGAGGAGTAAGCTTATATAAGAACTGCAATTATTGTAATTGCTCTAATGTAAGTTCAGATCAGCCACACTATATTCTTTTCAGCTCAAGACCATGTAATATAAATGGATCTCTTCTGTCCAGGCGCAAGGGCAATTTGCTGATATAACACCTGTGTATTGCTTACTTGGCTGTGCGTTTATGCTTAGTTGCCTTTTTCATTTGGTATTTTCAAATTGGAAATCAGGACTCAGACTCACAGACTGCTGAACTCAGGGTTGTTTTATACATAACAAATAAGAACAAACTACTAAATGCGAATGAGACATATTGTGATGCATCTGCATAACAGCTGGTTATTTCTACTGCTAAATTATTGTGCTACAATTATTGTGTTACTGCTAAAATATGATCATATATCATTCTGAAAGCGTCACTGTTCTGTGTGAGCCAATGATGCATGCTTGATTTGACAAAGAATAAGAATAGTTTATTTGATTAAAGATCACAGCAGCATATCTAGGCATGTGCTCAACCATTTTCATGATTACACAGCTGTTTGCCCTGTTACCACAATGAAAATACAGATAATATACACTCACCTGCCACTTCAATACGAGCACTGGTACACCTGCTTATTCATGTGGGCTCGGTGACTTTGACCGTGGCAAATTTGTTGGTGCCAGATGGGCTGGTTTGAGGATTTCAGAAAATGCTGATTTCCTGCTTTTTTGAAGCACACCAGTCTCTAGAGTTTACACAGAATGGCATGAAAAACTAAAAACATTCAGTAAGCGGCAGTTCTGCACACCTTGATGATGAGAGAGGTCAGAGGAGAATGGCCAGACTGGTTCAGTCTGACAGGAATGCTATGGTAACTCAAATAAGCACTCTTTACAACCGTGATGAGCGGAAAAGCATCTCAGATTGCATAACGCATCAAAACTTGAGGTGGATGGGGCTACAAAAGCAGAAGAGAACATCAGGTAACTGGATATTTTTCCAATATTTTTTTCCAAACAAACTGTCCAGTTTCACCACCTTTGTTAAACTGACTACTTATGATGAACTACTTAACATGAAGAAAGCCTAGGAAATATTTAAAAAGGGTAAATAAATCATTTCCACATCATTTTGGTGAAATATGATCATGGTTTGATGTGTCAAAATATATTAAAGAAATACAATTTCTGCCAGAAATCAGTCACAGTGACATCCAACAGGTTTTCCCAGGTTTTTTTTTTTTAGTGAATTTATCAGTATGTCTTTAAATACTTGGAGTTCCAGTCCAAAATGATTCTCATACTTTTTCTATAAGCAGGATCTTTCAATATTACTTTTGTCTGTTTTTTTTTTCCTCCCACACCATGGCTACACCCTTCTCCGCAATCTAATAACCGATGCCAGGAGCCAGGAGCATGTATATTTCAGGAAGAAGATTTCACGTCACTTTGACAGAATGTTTTTTTTTTTTTTTTTATACATGTTAAAGTGATGGCAGGAGTTGCAGTACTTATGTGTCTGTACTTTACAGACTGAGACACAAAAATCAGTGTTAAAAACTATCAGAGGTTAGAACATTATAATCTACAGAGTTTCGCGTTACAGCCCGGTGAGCAAAAGTGACAGAGTGAGTTTGTGAATGAGTGCGTAGCTGTGCAGTGCGTCCACACTGGAAGTTGGCAGTATGACATGTGTCACAGAGAGAGAGAGAGAGAGAGAGAGAGAGATGGAGATGCAGAGATTGTGTCTGCGGCATCCTCTGTCTCTTTGTGGAGCTGATGGGTGAGTCACACACCTGCAGGACGCGGGTGGGACTTTGGCTGCCATGGTGATGCACTGCGCCTTGTGCACTGTACTCACTCTCTCACTCTCGCTCGCTCAAACTCTGAGTCACGTCAGATCTGATTAACTTTGCATAAACACCGCATTTCAAGACAACAAACACCTCTCCGTTTGTGTGGAATAACAGCAAAATGAAAGTGTGCCAAGAATTCTGTGATTAATATGAATATAATCCTTTTAGGCCCTGATTAGGGTTGTGTATTTGTATGGTCGGGCCAAATCACATGACACGCATACTGTATGTATTTCAAAATCGCATTGTTTCTAAAAGTTATTAGATTATTTGATGTTATCTGTAAATAATAATCAAACTAGGGTCTAAAATCCCGCACTCCATATGATATATCTGAATCTGATTCTCTCTTGCTTTTTTTGCGGTGCATTAGGACTCGATTTGCCGCCTCCTCTTCAATCTGGTTAGCATTCGACATCTGAAAGATACAATCTGCCAGAATCCTAAGAAATAACTCCAGATCAAATGTCCACTCAAGGGAGCTGACCAGCGCTATGTTCTTGTGACGTTCATGAGCTCTTCACAAGTGCTAAGATGACATTTAGAAGTGGGAGAGGGAAGAAAAAAAACACGTTGCCCGGCCTTGGTTCGTACTGTTCTGCTTGGCATGAATCAGTAGCGTGCCGATGCTTTAAATACTCAATGACTCAAAACATGGCAGCATCTCTGCAGGAGTCTGTGACTAGTGATGAGTGGTTTGCAAACAAATCGATTCTTTCCTAACAACTCTTTTAATTAGGTTGGACAGATTGATTCACAGGAAGGATCGAACACAGAAAACCTTGCCTCAGTTGGATTTGTGCTTTGTTTTTATAAAGACTTGATTATAAATGTGATGATGGATATGCTACTGTAATCACACGAATGTCCTTTATTAGCTGTAAAAATGAGCTGCTAGATAAGCAACATTTCTGGATGGGGCTCTGAGTGGTGAATCAAATGAGTCAAAATGAATCATGTTTCCTTTGAATAATCCGGTTGAGCCAAAAGAGCCGACTCAGTAAAATGAGTCATAATGAACATCACAGATCTGCAAATTAGACTCTCCCTGTGGTCTTGTCCCACTCTCTGCTTCCTTTTTGCACCATTTTTTGAATTTCACCCACTCTACTTCTTTTTCTCGCCTTCTTTTTTCTCTTTTTTCCCCTCTCATCCTCCGGCATGTGTCCGCAGGCTCTAAAGCAGAGGTGCGCAACTTAAGAAATCACCAAACTGCGCTGGACTGCATTTGGACGCCCCTGCTCTAAATATCCATCGCCCCATGGTTACCATGGAAACTAAACACTACCAATAACATTGAACTTGATAGCATTTAAAAGTGTTTTTTTTCCCCCCAATCTCAGGGGCCACAGCGATCTCTGGTGCCACAGCCCCTCCCTTTCCTCTCACAACCCCGCCCCTTTTCCATCCCCCCTCCTCACTGACGTCAAGGCTTCTCGCGCCAGCTGGCTGCATGCTAACAGGAGACAGACACGAAGCGCTCAAGCCGCCTTTTGAAATGTGAGCGCGATGCACAAGAGACACACTGCACCACGGGAGTTCTGCTCATTTAAACGCTAATACTTTCTCATCTTGAACAACGTCCACCTTTTTTCTGAGGAGATTTATTTGGATTAAGGAGACAAATATCATAATAGAAGGAGTTAAAGACGTGGTTGTCCGATAGCTTACAAATTAATTCTAAAATGGTGATGTACAATATGCAGTTTAATCATGAATCAGGTTCTGACATGCAATTAGTTTATGCCAATGGATAATAGCAATTCTTTTAACTTTGCCTAAAAAAAATATAAAAATGCAAATCTGGCACAAAAGCAATATTTTTCATCCTGATTTTTACCAGTCAGAGTGTATGCTTGTTCTGGACCTTTTCTCTTAATTAATTTATGTCCTGGAAACTATTTGTACTAATTTCAAGAAAAAAAAAACATTCAGTGCGTCAATATCAATATCTGTTTTCATTTTTGTACCTTTTTTGTGTAAACACGAGTTACCTTAGTAATGCTATCAGAGGGAGAAAGAGAGACGCTGTGTGTGTGTGCGTGTGCGCGCATGTGCGCGCATGTGTGTGTGTGTGTGTGTGTTGGCTTGTTTCTTGGCACTGGCGCAGGTTTATTTCTGGCTCTGCCTCTCCTCATGGCATGAGAGTTGGCTCTGTGTGGTAGTCATGTAAACGTGACTAACCAACAAAGTTTCTTATATTTCTGATGAATATTCTTAGCCCCTTGATGACTTAATCATCCAGCTTTACGCACTAAAAGCAAAATCATTGCATCAACAAATAATATGCATCCTACTCTGTCTCATCCGGTTGCTCAAGCTCACTGCAGTTCCAAGAAAAAGTTGGATAATCAATCTTTATTCAAGTCATGACGATAGCACTTTCGATTTAACTTCATAAATCCTCTTTTGCATGATGAATCTGGAGATTGTTTTGAACGTCATCTGAAAAGGTGTATGCTAATACGGGGGCACGATGGATTCCCGTTGGTTTCTTCTCCGACATTTGCTATGTAGACTTTTCTCCAAATCTCAATTAATATGGTCATCCCTACCCAGCACCACACTGGCTCCCTTGCCATGTACTAATTAAAAATATGAGTCAACAGAATCCTGGGGCAGGTAATGAGATCCACACTTGCATTCCTGCTAATTAGCTATAATTAGAGTGTTTTTTCATCCATTATGTGAAATCCACCTTGGACGGTGGGAAAGGCTTGCTCAGTAGGGGGTGTTGGCTGTTTGTGGAGGTGGAGTCACCTTGGAATAGGGGAGCTTCTGTTTGAAGTGTGAATGGGGAGTTTTGGAAAACCACCAGTGAAGCACAAAATAAATGATAAGGAATAAAGCACAAGGGGTGCTGTTATAGGAAAGTAATAATTGATGGGGTAGTGTGATGTGGAGTTACTGTTAGCACCCAGAAGTTGAATATTTTCCAATAACAACACATCCTGAAGTGATTTATTCCTCTTACACCACCGCAACTTGCCAATGATTACAAATTGTAATTTATTAATGAATGACACAACATGCTTTTGAATTTTGTAATTGCATTTAATGTCACGGAATTTCAGTTAACAGGTTAATTGTGGGTTTCACTTCCGTTATAGCGGTTATAAACAGTCTCTCTTGTTTTTCTCTCTCTAGAAGTTAATAAGACATAAAAACCCTCTTCTTTCCTGAAGACTTTCCAGTGGTGGAAAATGTACGGATACAAAGCATTGACACTGGAGACTCCTTCCATAAATGATAAATAAACATCTCCTTACAGAAAACCTCTCCATATCAACAATTATAGCATGTTTGTTAAATAACATTTTATTATTATTATTATAATCATAATCATAATAATAATAATTATTATTATTTAGATTTGTTGATTATTAGCCTTAGATTATGTAGATCGTCTGCAGTACAAGTTCCTGTGAAGGAGTTGTTACTATAGAAACGATAATGTATTAGAACGTGTATTAATCTAAACCTGTGATTTGGCTTATGGATTAATCCAAACTTTCTGTCCAACCAGATCGAAGAATTCAGGAGTGCTGGGGTATAATGGCAGTTAAACAACATAGATAATGTGTTCAGCTGTGGAAATGACAACATTGATAAAATTCCTGTATTTCTTTCCGAACGTCCCCTCAGAGCTACTGTATCTCTTTGCATAGAAACCTGCTCTGCCAATTTGCTTGTGTACTGTCACGCCTGGATGGACCAATTGGTACAAGGGACGTGACGAATTGTGTGTGTGTACACCCTCTGTGCAGAGAATCACCCGGCTGCATGAATCTGTCAAAATAAGTGAGCGTAACGGTGTTGGAGGCAGCTAATGGGTTTTAATGCACTTGTGTTGTCCCCCTTCCCTCCTCTCACACTGCGTCTGATTAGTGCCACCTCATCTGTCTTCCAGTAGCCTGAGTGTGTCAGAAAGCACCCTGAAACTTACACACACAATTTCCTCACCCATGCCAATGCCAAGTTACTCCTGTTTAAATCCCACAGCCTCACTCAAGTCACGTTTTAACCTTGAATCCCAAACCACATTTAAATTTTCGTTTCATTTTCTCATATTTCATTTATGTTCGTATTTCTATGCTCCATTCATAGGCACTGTCCTTAAACGAATTGCTGGAAGTTGATCTTCTGTAGACCCCAACACTGGCCCAGCTTATGCAATAAACCCTAAAATGTCATTCAAAAAGACTACACAATGGGTGAAATGGTAAAAAATAGTCATATCATGTTCTCATATACTTGAAAACATTTGCACTCAACTGTACTATATACATATTTATGATGTGGAAAAACTTTGCATCTCCAGCGGTTTCTCGGTGATTAAAGAAAAAAATGCATGTTTTATGTTATAATTTATCTACAGAAATGCAGAGTAGATATGTCAAGAAGAATGGGCAAAGATAACAAATATTACATCAAATATATGACTGGAGGCAGTTATAAAGACAAAAGATGTTACAAGTTATGAGACAATAATCTCATTCAGACAGGGACATTTTGATATGGCTTTTTAAATCATTTTGTTTTTCTCAATATCGAAATCAAAACATATACACTTTATCATGTACACTTTGACCATTTTTGTGATGATAAAGGAATATCTGTAAAACCTAACACTAAAAGTCTTGGAATAAAAAAAAATTTCTTCGTCATGTTATCCTAAGGGTGTGTAAACATTTGAACTCGATTATATGAAGATATTTAGCATCACATTTATTGAGACTATGAAAAACTCCACTGTTATTAACGGCTGGAAATAGAAAAGGAGTCAAAATATGTGTTTGGTTCATAAGTGTATTCTAACAACCAATACTTGGTATTGCTGAGAAAAACAATCGACTCGGTCAGTATCACAGAACAAGTGAGATACCTGCGAGATCTCACTGTGAAGTACTATTTTATCACAGCATACTATTTTATCTATTTTATATACCCCTGCCTTTCAGGGTAGATTAATTATTTCAGGATTGAGTACTTGACTGAGACTGAAGTTCCATTGCACTGGCTGCTTATATTGAATGAAGACTGAGAAACATTTTAGTACAACTCTAAACAATCGATATCAGGGGTTCATAGCTTTTTACAGTCAGGGACCCCTTTAGCTGTAACAAAAAAAAAAAAGACCACCTTAGTATGGATTTATTTTACAAATTATTTTAAAAATAGGCATGCTATTTAAATGTGTAAATATTTTGGTTATTTCTTGGAACCAGTGAGGTTTTTTTTTTATTTCTGAACTTTCCACCCAATTTTTTTTTTATCCATTTTCCATACCGCTTATCCTGCACAGGGTCGCAGGGAACTCAGGGCACCCTGGACGGGGTGCCAGTTTTTTATTCAGATTGTAGTTAGATTCCTGTTGATGTTATTTATAGGCATAATAACAAAATTAGAAAATCGCAGATCCTAGATTATGCTTCACAGACCCCAGAACCATGAGTTTACAGTGTAAGTGGCTACATAGTCTTGTATTAGAGCTACTTTGTCATTCACATCAGCCCAGTTGGTTCTTCACTTGTCAGAAGAAACACAGCAAAAGGAAGGAAAGTACACTATATGGTCAAAAGTATGTGGACCCCTGACCATCACACCCTTGGTTCAAAAATGTTGCCACAAAGTTGATAGCACACAATTGTATAAAATGTCTTTCTATGCTGCAGCTTTAAGATTTCCCTTCTCTGGACCTCGGGGGCCCCAACATGTTCCAGCATGACAGTGCCCCTGCGCATAAAGCAAGCTCCATGAAGACATGGTTTTGCCAAGGTTGATGTGGAAGAACTCGAGTGGTCTACGCAGAGCCCTGACTTCAACCCCACTGAACACCTTTGAATGCTGACTATGCACGAGACCTTCTCATTCAACATCAGTGCCTGACCTCACTAATGCTCTTGTGGCTGAATGAGCACAAATCCCCACAGCCACGCTCCAAAATCTAGTGGAAAGCCTTCCCAGAAGAGTGGAGGTGGTTATAACAGCAAAGGGGGATTAAATCTGGAATGGGATATTCAACAAGCACATATGGGTGTGATGGTCAGATGTCCACACGCTTTTGGCCATATATCAAAGATCCTACTAACAAACCTGGTAATTTGGTAAAACTGTCTATTTGCTTTTGGTAATATAAAGAAAATAACTTGTGTACAAAGTCTCTTACATAGTGGTACTAATTTATAGAGAAGATTTTTTTTTTTTTTGTACATTCATTCATTCTGCTTGAGTAACCACTTTATCCTGGAGAATCTCATGAACGTTAAGCATGAGGCGGGAATTGACTCTGGATGGGATGCCAGTCCATCACAGAGCACCATGCACACATACATGCACATTCACAGTTATGTAGGCAGGCATGTATTTGGGAGGTAGGAGGAAACTGGAGAACATGGAGGGAACAGATATGTCATGGGGAGAACATGCAAAACACCATATAGACAGTAACATGAGCTCAGGATCAAACCAGGGCAACCCGCCAGAGCAACCTGCTGCACCACTGTGCCATTCTTATGGTATGGTATTTTATATGGTATAGTATGGTATGGTATGTTATATGGTATGGAATGGTATGTATTCCATTTATTCTATTTATTTAGCAGTTTCTTAAAACCTGTACGTCTCACTTTTGGTAAATCAGATGATATATATAAACAACATTTCCTGTACGCACAGTCATTATCGCTCAGCCTAAGCAAATGTGTTGCCGGTCTGTGTGCTGTATCTGTGAATGAGCTTGTGTGTCAGTGATGAGCTCTGTGTTTGCAGAGCATGCTGTGCCTCCAGACCAATCTCTCACCATCCTTGAGCTTTGACGTCGTTACTTTCAGCCAACCAAACTTCTGCAAGTTTGGCTCACGCCTTCACACCCATCATTCATTTCACAGTCACTTCCACTGTCCAATCATGGGCCTTGTCAGGTATGGACAGGTGTGGGAGCCAATCGGACCTGGATGACGCAGCAAGGCCAGAGAGAGTCTCTCATCAGGTACTTTATAAGCAATTCTTCACACTCTCTTACAGACACACACACACTCACACACACACACACACACACACACACACACACCTCCCCTCCCACTCCCCCCAGCCCGCTGCTCTCAGCACACATCCATTCCATGGTACAGTCCTAGCTATAAAAAGATTTCTGAATGAAGGCGAGGCTTTGAGGTTGCAGCCATTTGAATGAATTTTATGAATGACGCAGAGCCCCGTGGCCTCATGGGAAGCAGATGAAACCCTGAGGAAGAGACAGCCATGTTGAGAGCTCAGCTGGGAGCCCATCTACCTTATACTGACATCCAATTAAAATTTTGCTGATAACCAAGTGGGAGAAGTATGAAGAAGAAAAGAGACTAAATGAGGCTAAATAAAACTGCTCTGTGGAGTGCTGCATGCGTGTGCACACTAGCCTTGGCACATTCTTGGGTCCACATACTTTCCTCTGCATCCTTGTTTGTGATCTTTTATTGAACAAATCACCCAGCAGTGAGTGGTGGAGAGAGAACTAAGCAGAGTTCAGAATGCCTTGTCATTTTAAATATGTGCTGTTGTCACTCTGTCAATATTAAAGAAAATATGCCGAATTTAAATCTTGTAGCCTCAGTAAGGACACATGCAACTGTGTCGCTTCTGCTTTCATCTTCGTCTATTATGAAAATTAAATAATTACATAAAGATTAACATACTCTGCCGATTTCAGTATTTTTGCATCATTACAGGTGCACTTCATGCATCTTTTCATCATTAGTCAGTAGATCTGGCATTCTTTGGGCAGCGGGTGTTTTTCTAGTCTTTCTCTGGCCGTAGGAAGGAGTCAAGTGAAGCTCTGGTGCTAATTAAGCCCGATAACCAAGATGGACCACATTGACACACTGATGGTGCTGATGAGTGATGATTTTTTTTTTTTTCTAAAGTCTTTAGCATGTGTCAAAATTCTTTCATCTGTGAAATCCAGATTGAAACTAAAACTGTTATTGTTGCTAAAGACTTGTGCTAATTTCCAAATGTGCTAAATGCTAATGTGAATCTGCTGCTACATGCTGCACTGACACTGCAGAATGGCCACAGACACACACACACGCGCACACACACACACACACACATACACAGGATGGGGCCACCTCAAGAGGATGCAGCTGCAGGGACTCCCAGAGTGACATCAGAGGAAGGCCTCTGTGTGTGTGATTGTGTGTGTGTGTATGTGTGTGTTGTTCTCTCACCATAGAGGTTCCTATTTTCATCTATATTAGCTGCATAGATGCTGAGAGGAGTGTATAGATAGATAGATAGATAGATAGATAGATAGATAGATAGATAGACTGATTGATTGATTGATTGATTCTTGGTATATATAGATAGATACTGTATGTATATACCAAATATGTACCAAAACCACTGTCATTAAAATACCACAACAATTATAATTTTTACTGTATTAATTAATGACATCATACGTTTTATCCATTTATAGTTACATTTTACCATTATGAAACATTGGCAAACAAGTTAGTTCCTGTTATCATTTATGTTGTAGCTGATATAAACATTTGTTCCCTCAGCAGTCTCTCTTTTTTTCTGTCTTGAAATTAAGAAGACAAAAAGCGCAATGTGTCACATTACAGAGAATCTGCAAAGTGCAAATCTTCTGTCCTGAAGACTTTCCTGTGGTGGAAAACCTATTGAGGATTACGAAGCGATGACACTGGAGACTCCTTTCATAAACGTTAAATAAGCATGTCGTTACAGAAAGCTTCACCATATCAATGATTATATGATGTTTTTGTTTATTAATAAGCTTGGATTATGTAGAGTGTATGCCATACAAGAACCTGTGAATGAGATGTTACTATAGAAATAATAACACAGTAGAATGTTCGTGTTAACATAAACCTATGCTTTGAATGAGAGCCAGCACGATTGTCTGCTTCTGACCAATCAGATTTGAGAAATCAGCAGCACTATGGTATAATATCTTTGTATTATATTATTAATGTAGAGAGGTGTCATTGAGAGACGTTGGCATTCTTGTACGTGTGTGATGAAGCGACAGAGAAGGAGGAAATGCCAGAGTGGACACTAAAGCACTCTAAAAAACAGTCAGTGAGACGGTAAACACCACTGGCGGGTGGCTGAGGGCTTCACCGAGCCGGATCGGAATCATCTCCCTCACGGCGGGAGCTTTGCTTTCCTTCCATTATCATCCTCTAAGAAAATTACCTCGAGGTACCACTGAGGCCTGTGCTATTCTCAACATCTCTTTCCCTCTTGTTCATCCCCTGTCCCCTCCCCCCCAGCCCCCCCCTTTTCAAGCCATGCAGGGGGCTGACAGTATAGCTGTTAAGGGGTGAATTGGAAAAACACAGGGCGCAGCCATAACGAGTGCCCTCGGGTAATGACAGGTTTGGCTGGGCTGCAATTTACTCCTCATGTCGAGCTCGTTCAACCGTGGAAGAGAACAGACCAATGAAGCTGTTTGCTCTCTGTGCCACCGCTTTCCCCCCTACCATCAGTGAAACCAGGCCTCGCTTTGTCATCCAGCTTACTAACAGGGCCAATGTGTGAGCTTGTCGGCTGCCTGTAATGGTTATCACGTCTGTCTCTCATGGTTTGCTTGGTTAAGCACTAATGTAATTTGGAAACGGGGCGGGCAGGAAGTGTTCTATCTGAAACAGAGCCTGAATAACAATGGAGTCGGCTGCTGATATCCCAGTAGGGAGAGTATGAGATTGTGACACTGGTCATGGATTATGGACTTGTATATGAAACAGTTAATTTTCACAGTACGAGTCAGGGTCTAGTTATATCTTGAATGAAGTGACAATTTAGCCTATTTCTAGAGGATGTAACTGCTTCTGACTTCAACTTCAAAGCCATCATTATATTGTGGGTGTCAGCTTTTTCACTTTTTGGTGCATTTTTGCTGACAGAATTATCCTGAACAGCTCTGCTTCCACCCTTTAATGATGATGATAATATTTTTGGACAACAGTGCATTAGAAACATATCAATAGCTATCAATAGTTTACTCAAGGGTAGCATTCTACTTGATACTTATATAAGCCGTTCATGACAAGCCAGCTGATGTTGATGTCAGTTTGTCATAACACCTAAGGCAAGTAAGCCTGAGTTTTGCTCAACATAAGGCTTTTAGTTATGTTAGACTTACATTAGGGCTTACATACTTAGATCCGTGGTTCTCAAAGTGGGGTTCTCGGTTCCTCAGAGCTTCATAAAGCATACCTGGGGGCTGGCGAAAATTAAACCAAGCATTATCACAACTTAGTATAATTATTAACCTATTTGACTGTTCACTTGACTTGAATGGCTTGAATGAATATATTGTGTTTGTGGAAAGTTCAGGGATGAAATGCCGTGTGGGTCCAATAAATAGTCAAAATATTATTATACACATTTAATTAGTGTGCCTAACATTGAAATAGTTGGATTATGTTCATACAATATATCTGTACTGTGAGGGCCTTTGAATTTCTTTCACAGTTAAAGGGGTCCCTGGCTGCATAAGACTATTATTGCAAGTGACTTTGTAGCATAGTGTATATCTGGTATGTCAGAATCACACAATAATGCTTCCCAAGAGAGGGTCAAAAAACAGCATTCACAAATCGTTGTGATGCCTTTATCAACGTTTATGTGGATTTGTATCAGTTGTCACAAAGCACTTATGCAGGTGTTATGTAGCCCTATGAACAGCACCTTCAAATGTAACCATTATAACTATAATAGTCATAATAGCTACAGATATCAGTAGTTATAGTCATCCTCCCAATGCTTGTTGCTGAGTTCTAGTACCTGTTCGTTCATTGTAATCCTGTAAGCTCTCATGGAAAACCCAGAGACTCATTTAAAAATGTGTGTGTGTTCTACACTAGCACATTAGAGCAGTGCAGACAAGGGACAAGCAAAGAGGACAGTGGCGGAAGCGCTGGCCAGTTCTTACTGGCTGTCGGCCAGAGGGGTTTCTAATGGCTGACCTGGCCCCTCATTACTGCCTGTTAAAGCCCTGACCCTCATCTGACACATTTCCTCCCCCGCTCCTCCTTCCCTACTCAGAGAGACATCGTTCTTGGCAGCCATGCAAGGTCCATCCAATCAATTCCTCTTAATGGGTGTGTGATTGTCTGCTTGTGCTGTATATTAATCTGGGGAACACCCTGTAAATTGGCCATAAATCACACTGGGCTAGGGAAAACACAAAGCAAAGGAATGGATGGACTGATGGATGGACAGTTGGGTAGACCCAACTGTGTTGGATGTGTTGCTTGACCTCTTTAGGTATAAAGGCCAAAATGCTGGCTAGGATGACCAGTGTGGTGGCAGGCCAAAGAGTTTGGATGTGCTTAAAATAAACAAAAGCTAGGATGTCCCAATGGATGACCATGTCAGAGAGGACAGATGGTAAGCTGACCTGAGATCAGGGTTGGCCTGAATTGCTGCATAATGGAGCAGCTGTCCAACCGGACGTAAGCCACACACTAAATTCTGGCACTTGTTCCTTCTCCCTATCATATCCTTCTCTCTTTCTCTCTTGGCTGTTGTCTCTCTCCAAGCTCTTTTTGCCTGTCTTTATCCAATTCTAATCAGGGGGAAATTTGTGAGTTAAATCAAATTCAAATATCACGAGGCTCTAAATAAACTCCCCCGCTATCTGATCATCCAATGAGAAGTGTGTGCACAGGAGCACTATTACCATAAAGTGTTGAAGAACCTTGACAAACTGCAGTAGGTTAAAGTACTTGGAGTCTACACTTACTTACAGTTACTTTCATGGCTTCAGTGCTATTTCTCATTATTCAGTGCCACATATGCTTAAGCTTATCTACAGTCAACTCCAGAATTATTGGCATCCTTCAAGAAAATAGAGAAAAAAAATAATTGCATGTTACACATTTTTGCTTAAATTGCTCTCAAAGCCAGATGTAGTAAGCTGTTTTATGCCCATTTAGTCCATATTCTAGGGAAAAAATCCTGCGTCTTACTTATAAAACTGGTGTAGTACAAAACATTTGATGTAATAAACATTGGGCAATTAGTGGCAGCCAGTTTTGCATTTGATTTTATCTGCCTCCCAAAACCAGGTGTGAATTAGTGCCATGAGCTTCGTTCAGAGCTGTGTAGCTATTGTTTTCCTGAGGAATTTGGCCACTTTTGAACTTCTAGGGCAACTTGACTTTTTCCCCCCATTCATTCTCATTGATAGATATTTTAATGAAAAATGTGTAAAAATGTCAGGCCATTTTAGGATCTTGGTAAAATCACCATATAGGCAATCTATGTTTTAATACTGTTTGTCCTTTGGGCAGCTTTTGTCATGCAGATCTGGCAACCCTGGTCATAGCATATACCTCATGAACACATACATACAATTTCACAATAATTCAAACATGTACGTACATCTGGCCCTCTACAAGAACTGTACTGTCACCCGTGATTAAGTTCTTTTTCTCTGGGGTATAAATACGTAGTGTCAAAAAACTTGACTGGTTATTTTATCAAGATAATCACCCCAAGTGTACATGTATATCAAGACAGTAATGCTTGCTGAAAAATCATACACAAAATCAGTGTTTTGTAATGGTGATCTTAATCTCTGTAATGGAAGCCTTTAAAAACAATTGAGAACAGTGTGTTTTTATGAAGGGCGCTAATAATTACCTATGAATAGGTTCATATTTTGTTTAAGAGGGCCGAAGGCTGACAAATTAAAGGAAAAACCAACAAAGTGTCTTAGTGATCTGTCGTGCCATAATAAGTCACCTAAACAAAATGCTGAATCTGAGGCTACAGTGGGCACAGACTCACCGAAACTGGAGAGGTGAATATTGGAAGAAGACCAGACGATGTACAAGTATATACAGTGCCTTCCAGACTGATTCATGAAAATTAGCAAAAAATTAATATTAAGTGCACCACAAGTATACACTCAGAGTAGAACTGAAAATGATGTTAGTGCCATGTCATTATACTACTCAGTGAATTTATTTTAAAGTCAGACAGTGGTGGAGATACAGATGTATCTGTCCGTCTTGTCGGAGTAAAACACTGATATGTGTATCGTCCACCACCACCCCCCACCCCCCCTCCTCTTTCTCAGCCCACCGGCAGGACTGAGCCACCCCATCAATTATTAACAAACACAATTACCAGCCAGTCAGCCAGTCGGTTATTTCACCTCATGGTTGACATTTGGAAGCTGAGAGAGAACCAATCGAAAGAGAGGCAGAGAGATGTATGTGTGAAAGGGAAATTGCAGCGAAGGCAGCTCCAGAGAAGGGGATGGAATGAGTCAGAGACCGGCTCTGTTATCGAGCCCTCGTTCTCTAGGTATGAATGGTGTTCGGTCACGGCTCCCCATCAATTCTCTCTAATGTACCTGTTCTTGAAGCTCAATTGCACAATGGGATTGAGTCAATAAATAAAAACGTTTATTATGGCCTTGGCTTTCTAAATTACATCTAATAGCTCTACCTCTGCATTTTTTTCATTTTCCTGTCTGATTATTACGATGATATTAAAGAACAAATGAGCCATGTCGACTTAATTGTATATGAAATCACTAATTAGCTGTTCACCATTTTAGTGAACCTCAGGCGTATTTGTTGTAAAATAAACATGTAATCAGATTGGTTAGCACCCCCTCAGTTCCTACAGCTGTCAGCGGAAGAGCTTTCTTCACCTCCTCGGTAAGGAATTACAGTGTTTGCTGGAAAAGTGGATTCATATCTGGTGTGATCTGAATACGCACACCACTGGTACCTCTCTCCTACACTGTATAGCTGATAAGCTGTTACAACAAATTTCCCAATCATCATAATCATGAGAATTATCCTCATTTCTGGAATCACCATTACACACGGGCCAGGAATTTATGCAAATTATAGTACTGGAGTGTGACGGATGAAAAAAACAAACAAACCACAGTGCTGTTGAATTCTCGAATCAATAAGTGCGAATGATTTTTTCTATAACAGCAGCTCTGACAGTAGTTCTGACTGTAACATAAATGATGGCTTATATTCATTTGATGTCATTTCTATAGTAACAGTGCTTTGTAACAGTCGGTAAGTTTTCCTCCATGGGAAAGGCTTCAAGACAGAGAACGCTGCACTTTCTGATTTCTCAGTAACATGACAAGCTGTGTTTTTTTGTCTTATACATTTCAAGCGAGAAAAAAAGAGATAGTGAGGGAATTATTGTTTATAGCTGCTATATTGTAAGTGTAACAGGGAGTAACTTGTTTTGCAGACATTCATTAACATGAAATGTAATTATGAAAAAAAGTTAAAAAAGGTATCGCTCATTTAAAAATGAAAAAATGGTAATAATTGGAAAACTGCTGTGGTATCGCCTTTTTTGTAAAATCAGTTTTAACAGTATTACAGTTATACTTCAGAGAGAACCTGGGGTGCTTTTCATATGCGCTTTGCTACTGCATTTATTTTTT
>CM040999.1:5950959-5961781 GCA_022985145.1 Pangasius djambal
CCATACAACACAACACAAAACAACATACCTTACCATACCATACCACAACACTACATACCTTACCACAACACAATACACCAGACCATACCATACCATGCAACACAACACACCACAACACAACACACCAGACCATACTTTACCATACAACACAACACAAAACAACATACCTTACCATACCATACCACAACACTACATACCTTACCACAACACAATACACCAGACCATACCATACCATGCAACACAACACACCACAACACAACACACCAGACCATACCATACCATACAACACAACACAACACAAAACAACATACCTTACCATACCATACCACAACATACCACAACACACCATACCACAACATACAACACAACACACCAGACCATACCATACCATACAAAACATTACATACCATACCACAACACACCATACCACAACACAGCACAACATAAAGTAGCATAATATTCTGTTAACTTAAAGTTATATTATAACAGCTCACAGTTATAACACTCTCCAGACTGATATTACAGCTCAACAACAGCTACCTTGAAAGGTCAGTTTATCTGTCTGCTTATAAGATTTTTAATAATATTTCTGAAGATCTATGGCAAATCCATGTCATGACAGAGTTAAGTATATTTTTTAATTTTACTTTTTATATGAGTTTTCTGAAAACATATAACAATGTCATGAAACTATAATAACAGTTATGTATTTTTAATATATTTTTGTATGTTTTGATGTTTGACAGTTGATGTACTGTATATTGGAATGAGCCTTTTTAAATATGTATGTAGGTTTATGTCCATTGTCCGGTAGGGATGATGTATGTGTCACGTAGCCTTATGAACACTTCCTGTAAGTAAGGTGGTACCCAGAATATTTTGGTTAATGATGAGGCTCTCATGCTACATGCACACTGAGTTAGGATGAAGGAAGAGTCTGCAATGCAAACTGGAAATCACTGTGCAAGATAATGAGCTTTTATTTCTTTTCTATCAATAGCAGTGCATTTTACTCATAGCTTTTAAACTGCTCCGAGCTCATGTGTTACTGATAACACTCGGGCCGATAGTGATAAAAATCACAGTCTTTAGAGATTCCCTCACAGTGATCTCCAGAGCACAGAGCCATTGAATGCACTTTAATGAGAATGTAAAAGGCTCCAGGGTCAGACAGAGTGTGTAGCCTAACGCTGCAGTCAGTGGATCACCCAGAGCTCTAATCAAGCATACCGAACACTAATGTTTCGCTGCCTCATTATCACACTGTTTACCTGTCATGGCCAGCCATTTTGCTTCTGAGTGATCTAGCAGAGGTTGAGGAATATTAATGTGAGCCTGGTTAATGGAGGACAGTGTGAGTGTAGGAGGAAGCCAGTCAGGGTCGAGATTGCTGGCTTTGGTACTGGGGCCATGCACAGCTAAGCCTTGTAGACTAGTAAGTGTGTAAGGTTAATGTATATTAAACATATTAATATTAAATATTAACTGTAGAGGGAAAGCCAAGGCCTATTTTTGTTATTAAGCACAGTTTATTTTAATTTTAGTTTCTTATTTTAGTAATAATTCATTACTTTCAACAGACAGAGAGCTCCAATATTAACCAAAATTCAGTTCCTTTACAGAAAAGTCGTATGTGAATAATCACATGATTTATTCATATTTATGCATATTTATGCGTGATATTTATGCATGTGGTAGAAAATATTTAGAACACATTTTCTGTTGATTTCAAATAATGCATTGGTATTCAGTCATGTTTCACACATTTTTCACATGTAGTATTCTTTTCACATGTAGGGGATGTGTTTTTTTCATACATATAACAGATTAATCTGTTTTCCGTGTTAAGTTTTCACACGCAGGGCATAAGGTTTCATTTTTCAGATGTGATTTTCTCACATGAATAATTCTTTTTCACATGATGTCACGTGTTTACATGAGTTCACGTGCAATTTCAGAAAAAAAGAAAAAGAAAACACTTACAATAACCTGCTTGCATGAGTGTGCACGCTCTTTTATAACGGGGCATGTGACTGTGCTGAGAATTAACCAATCAGTGATCAGTTATCAAACAGCTGTCATCAGTGACAAAAACCTGCAATTTTAACAGGGGTGTGTAGACTTTTTATATCCACTGTACAAAAAAATCGTTGTGTTTGGTATCTTTTTTTTCAGCACAACCTAGCTGATGTGACTTACCTGATAATTTTTTCATTTAAACAGAATATATCAACACAGAAAAAAACACAGAAAATCAGATTTAGAAAATTATGAAATTTCTTTATTCAAAATCATAAATGATATATGCAAAAAATATACAACAAAAATTGCCAAAGATATTTCAACAGAGGTTTTATATATTAACAGAGCTTGGCCATATTCCTTAGAATGTCATCACTGTTTTGGCGACATTGGAGTAAAAAATTACTTGACATAATGATCATACTGGCGCGATCGGCAACCTCAAAAAAGATGCTGAAATGCAACTTCACGTCTTTCATGTGATCATGTATGATTCACATAATTGCATATGGAGAATGTGTGAAATATATGTGATATTTCCTTAAGAGTTGGTCCCAAGCACAATCCTTAAAGAGCCCGAGCCTGTGCATAATACTGCACCGATTCAGCCGTCACGATCTGAACTCTGTTCACTCATTTACATATTTATTCTTAAATGAAGCAGGGTGCAGCCTGAAAAACTGTAATTATAACTGTGCAAATGAGGGATGGTGAACTAAATCCATGCAAGTGTCCTTGTGGAGGTGTGTGTGTATCCGACTGTGTTTCTGTGTATGCGTTTGTGTGTATCTGTGTATGTGCGTAGTTCTGAGGCTCATGCTGCCATGCAGCAGAGCTGGCGTGACGTCAGTACGGGGGTCCCTTGAGAGCAGGCTGAGTCAGAGGCAGGGCTGTGGCCTTACTGCTCTATCTTTTTTTCTTTCAGACATTCTTCTGCATCTGGGTGTGTGTACGTGTTTATTCCTTCTCTGTTACTGCTTTAATAATGCAGTTTCAGTTCAACTACACACATAGGCAACATGTATTATAATGTACTGGACTCTGTTCAAGGCCAGTTTGCTTTCTTTTCAGCTCAGTTATCCTGCTGAATGGTATTTATTTATTTATTTATTTATTTATTTATTTATTATGAATGTGCAATAGGATGTAGCTGCTTGCCTGCAGTGGTCAAAATGGACATCCAAATATCACTGCTGCAATCAGGATGTGAAGACGTGCTCATTAAGTTTCAGGTGTTTTTGTCTGTCCTTCCCGATTCAGTGTTATTGAACTGTGTTATCGTAAGGCATTAATGACTAATAAGGAGAAGCAAAGAAGGGATAGAGGAAGGATGAAGTGGGTGGGAGAGGTAAAGAGGCCTTGCCAACTGGTCATTAGGGCTGCCATCTGGCTGAGTTCTGCAAGATTTTGTTCTGCCTCTTGGTTCCTACTCTCACAGGAAATCTGTATTCATTTGCCAAACATGAGGATGGAAATATAGTGAAGGAAAATGAGAATGAGCGTTGAATTCAGTAGCTACGTTTCAGCATTTGTTGTTTGGTGTTGCAGTATGAATAATAAAAATGCTTGTCATCATTGCTCGTTATTTCATACTCGCTGATGCTAGGTATTAGGCAAAACTATACCTGAGGTTGTTATATCAAGCAGTCTTAAATGTAATTATAACTCTGCAAATGAGGGATGGTGAACTAAATCCATGCCAGTGTCCTTGTGGAGGTGTGTGTGTAGTCGACTGTCATGCCTCTAATATCTCTGTCCAAACAGTTAGCTATTTTGATAGTACGCTTAAACAGCTGTGTAATAAAAAAGTGCGTGAAGTCTTAGATGTTGACAGTATTTTCATTTTCAGGTTGCGTAGCTTGCAATCAAACAGATATATTCATTGCCATGTGCTTTTAAATGTTGATAAATATGGCTATGGATGTTTGATAGTCTTGTTGTAAACACGCACATTCTAAACTAATTAGAAGTAATGAGCTTGGTTCCTTAAGGATTTATTATATTGCACATTGCGATTTGATTGATTCGAAAAAATAATGTTGAACAGGTTATGTCAAGGGTGTCCAATCTTATCCGCAAAGGGCCAGTGTGGGTGCAGGTTTTCATTCCAATCAAGCAGGAGCCACACCTGATCCCATTTGATCTTGGATTTCAATAAACTCTGAAAACCTGCACCCACACCGGCCCTTTCTGTATAAAATTGGACACCCCTGCGTTATGTGAAAAGGGAAAAAAAAAAGTTACGTGAAAAACTACATTATTTTGAAAATAGCTCATTTAATACTAAAAAAATCTAGTGAAGCTAGTAGCATTACTACTTGTAGCTAACTACTCCTGAACACTAAATATAACAGGTATGTTGTTCTTACATATAAAAAAGTCATATAATGTTATCAGATATGAAGACTTCTTTGAAGTTCTTTGAAGTATGCAGTTAATCTCATCATTTTGGTTGGTTTTACATGAGTATTAAGAATGAAACACATTGAGCTTCCTGTCTGCAGTCTTATAGGTTATCTACTGTATATATCTACTGTAGTGCCAAGTGCTTTCTTATTGATCTCTCCATGAACTGTACCATTGCCCATGTATAAAATATCAAAGCTCAAATGGTGGAAGTACATTAATCCACTTCATCAGCCCTCATCATTCTGTTCTCTAGGGCAGAATGTATCAAAAGGGGTCTGGCATCTCCATTTCAGTGTCAAGAGAGCTGCAGAGATAGTATCATCTATTGAAAAACCTCAGACTCAGATTTAACTTGTTAGCGAACTTGCTAGTTCGACTTAGTTAGCTAGCCATGTCATTCAGCAAACAGTAGCATAGTTGTACTCAGCGTCATAGCTGCTAGCTGCTGTTAGTTTGAGATTGATCTTTAGGCATGCTAATAAACTAGCAACTAGCAAGTTGTTTTAGGTTAAAATGCTGCATAATGTGCCAGGTACTTTCACGAAAGAAGCTGCCTCAAGAATGGATTTAGAAGGAGGGGATAGTTAGAGCTAGAATAAAATAAATTGCCGTATTCTCACATTTCTCAGGCTCAGGGTTTGTACCTTGTCCTGTCAGATATTAAAAAGGTTTTGTCTGTAATTAAGCAATATCCTACGAGCAAGAGTGCGGTTGTACTAAACATTGGTATGGCTGTGATTAGCCGTAGGCACGAGTCTGCACGGCGAGGGCAATAGGTTCTATAAACAAGAAATTATTATTTAATTAATAAATAAGTAGCAGACATTTCAGACACAATATGGGCAAATGTTTGCTTTTACTCTGCTAGCAGATCTTAGCCCTGCTAGCCCATTTATACCAGCTGCCTATGAAAGTAATCATACAGGGGGTATCAAAAGGGAGTCATTAATGACTATTGATTAATTTTATGATAGTCATGGCTATAAGATAAGACATTGAGGGTTACAGTTAAGTAGACTGCTGTGTGTTCTTTCATTCTACATAGAGTATATTGATGCTCTAAAGGATTTTAAATGGTTTTAGATGCACAGTAGATACAGTTTTAATAGTAGCCTTGTGCTACTGTAGACATGCTCTTGTGGCTGCTCTGGACTGCACTGCTCCTACAGAGCTTTATGTGAGAGCAGACTATTACAGATAACAGCCTGTGCCTCTGACATCTCTCTCTCTCTCTCTCTCTCTCTCTCTCTCCCACTGCAGCAGACAATCTTCTGATAAAAGTGTGGCATCATGGGACAAATTGCCCCAATGGCTCAATGATCCTGTCAGCATTGTGTGCAGGGGCTCTTGCCCCAGCGACAGAGGCTATTACTCACAAATAGGTATCTCAATAAAGCTGGCCCAGCTTGCTGAATGGCTCATTCAACCTTTTTCTGCTAAACAGGAAGAGGAAAGTGGAAAAGATGAAAGGGTGATGGGAAAAATGCTGCACAAACAAAATAAATACAAATAACAACCTTGGCATTGTGCCTCTCGAGGGTCTCCTTACAGCGATAGAGTTCGAGCCATGAGGAAAACAAGGAAAGTAGACTCAGTTAATTTCATGCACGTATTTGTATACTTATTTAGAGGGTGTATGTTCTATAAATATTAGTATTATTACCACTATTATGCATTACAGAGATGCATCAATAGCATGTTTTTCAGACTGTACATGTTTTTGGTACTCGTGGATAATGATACTGAAATGAGCAACTACTTACTATTAAGTAATCAAAAATATTTTATTTAGCTCTGTTTATGTTGGTTGCTGTAGTCTGCTGCTAGCAATGGACTCCTTATACTGAGTGCTCTGCCCTGTGTGTGTCGAGTTTGCATGTTCTCTTCATGTTTTCAGGGGTTTCCTCCGGGTCCTCCAGTTTCCTCCCGGTCCAAAGACTTGCGTCGTAGGCTGATTGGCATTTCCAAATTGTCGGTAGTGTGTGAATGGGTGTGTGAGTGTGTGTGATTGTGCCCTGCAATGGGCTGAGGGTGTCCCCCGCCTTGTGCCACTAGTCCCCTGGGATAGGCTCCAGGTTACCACGCGACCCTGCGTAGGATAATGAGGTACGGAGGTACAGAGGATGGATGGATGGATGACCATTTTAAGCAGTATCTGTAATAGATATCATGAGGGAGCCTGACCTGAGCAGAAAACTGAGTGTCAGCGAGCGTGGTCATTAAAATGACCTTAAGGTGCCGTGAATTGCATTTTGACTCATGAGCAAAGCGTAGAAGCGAAATACTTGTCTCAGTGCTAAGTGCTTGCAGAAATAAATTGCCATCTTTCTTACCTGTGACAGTTTGTCTGCACACCCGTTGTCACTGCTCCATGCTTGTGAATACCTTTGTGTGTAAGCAATTCATGGCATGTTGTGCTCATTTTAATGACCATGCTCGCTCTGTGCAATCAGGTTGGCCACCTTTGCACTCTCTATTAAAGATACTGTTTAAACACCATAATGTTTTATCAGGTTACTTGTAGGAAAATGCTGTAGTACTTCCTCTTGATATTTTTTATTTTTTTATAATTTTTGAGAACAAGTTGCAGCTATGCTTCGACTGCCATCACTGATTGTTAAGGACATCCACATCAGTACATAGCAAGGTAACGTATATTAGGCATACCTCACATTGTATCATGTGGTATTGGGTGGTGGTATCAGAGTTTTTTTTTTTTTAGGGGGATTGCAATAATGGATCAATATCTGATACTGGCATCAGAGCCAATACCATCCGGAAAAGATGAATTGGAATCTAATGGTGCGATTTCTTTTCTTTTTTTTGGTCTACTGTGAATGCATGTTATGTTGACTGACACAACACATCTCACCTGTGATCACAGGACACAAATTGTCTTAAAGCGTGCCGCGATCATGTCTGATACTGGGAAAAAAAAAAAAAAGCTGAAGCTTGCAGAGAGTTGGCTTGGTTACTAAGAGGATGTCACTATCAAATCAGGATTGAGTAACTCCTTAAAGCTCTGATTAGCCGTTTTTTTATTATTATTATTATTATTATTGTTATTATAATTATTATTATTATAATTATTATTATTATTATTATTATTATTATTTGTAAGAAGAACTAGGAACGGGGAAGAAAAGCTCGGATTAACGGCCTTTTCTAAGAGTTTCTTTGAGTTCAGCTTTAGAGACGTGACTCATACATCCTTACCAATCACATTTTAATTGTTCACTGGCCACCTGTTGCTTCACAGCTGGTGGTGTCATCCGTTCATGCTAAAAGCCAAATGAAACGCATTCAGCCTGCTTTCGAGGCGCTGCTTCTACACAGAGCTTTTCGCAAACCATCCACACCGACTCAACTTCTTCTCGAGAACTTATAACTCTTCACACAGATTATGAGTTATGTTAATTCACTCACTTATTACTTACAAACAACAGTACGTGTGTGGTGGATATGGCATATTTGGTCCTGAGCAGATTTGAATGACGTGGCTGGACTGGCAAGACCTGTCACATAGTTTGGATTGCTAACAATTTTTTTAAGGACGTCTACATAAGCAGTTCTTGACAACTAAATCTACATTAGCTGTTTTTTCAATAGGTTTGATGTCAATTTGATGTCCAATTTGATGTCAAGTTGATGTAACACCGGGAACGTGAGGTAGACTTTAGTTAGGTAGTGATATAATACTTTGTGCTGATTTGGATTAGCATAATATGAGAGTCAACTTCATAGCACAGTATGCTTCTAGTATGTCATAATGGTGAAGTGACATAGCTTCCCAAGGGAGGTTAATTGGAAAAATTGAACAAAGGTGACACTTTCAAAAGAGGCTCTGTAGAGTCTCCTGAACTCAGCACTTGGTGAAAATATCAAGATGAAAACATACTCTGTAACACAGTTATGTAGTAAAGGTATTAACAGTGATGGTCATTACACTGTTATAACAGGGTTATGTATATATTCTCTGGCCCACGTGTAAAGTGTGTTTATTATTACTTTTTCTAATATTTTTGAATGAATATTTGTGACAGACATGTCATGAGACCATTATGACGGACTTAAGTCAAGTGATCTTTATTTATTATAAGAGTTTATGATATTTATTATAAGCCTTATGACAATGCCATGACAATATAATGACCAAGATATGTTTCCTCTGACTTTGTCATGACAGTTTAATGACCAAGTTGTGTATGTTTTCTCTGACCCTAAATCTGAATAATTGTGATTTTCGATATTTTGCATGTCACATCAACATTATCATATTATATGACTCTAAAATCTGCGCTACAGAGTCAGGTGTTATAACATTCTCACACACACTAAATTAGCAAGGAACATCATGATGCAATCTAAAGTCAATCGATATCTGTCACTTGACACTCGAGTTTGTCATTTGACATCAGAATTAACGAAAGCAGTCTTCATGCCTGTTGACACCTATGGGAATAAGCTATAAATTTTGGTATAGACTTATGTCAGCTGTAATAAAAGGCTTATGCAGGTGTCATGTAGCCGTGTGAACACTGTCTTTAAGTAAAGTGTTATCATAAATGTTTATTTGCCTATAGCCTCCTAGTCAGTTGTAATGAAGGGCTTATATAGATGTCATTCATCCCTATGAACACTATCCTTAAGTGTTACCATTTTTATTTGTCTATAGTCTCCTTGCCAGTTACCATAAAGGGCTTATGTAGGTGTCATGTAGCCCTATGAACACTGTCCTTAAGTATAGGCCAATAAAATTGATATCTCTCTACTCCTTGTCAGTTGTTATGAATGAGGTATGAAGGTATTATCTAGTCCTATGACCACTGCCCTTAAATAAAGTGTTTGACAATAATTATTTGCCTTTCGTCTCTCTTTGTCAGTTGTTATGAAGGGCTTATGCAGGTGTCATGTAGCCCTATGAGCACTGTCTTTATATGAGCTAGAATGCTTATGGATATCTGCATAAGTCCTGCACACAAAGATCTCTCCATCCAAGCCATGTTTAGAGATCTTAAACATTTAAGAAGCTTTTTAACTGAGAAATTGACCAGGCAGGGGAAGTAAGGATGCAGGAAATTGCTGTGGATAATTCATTTTATTGTTCATTTTGGCTTTTCATCAAAAGGAGGCTTGAATAGTGCATTGGTCCTAATCAGTGTGCCACTGTAATCTTCCTCTGTTATCAATGCCTCAGTGTGCTGTGCCATCTATGGTGTATGGTAAATAACGAGGATCCGCCTTTGCCATAAAAATGTAGATGAACTTTCTGAAGGTTGCAATAATTCTTCATTATTGAGAAAGGTGAAATCCGTTAGTGTGCCCTCAGGTCTGGCAGTTTGCGTCATCGCTAGCCCATGGCTAACTTGTTTCCTCATATCGCGCAGCTGAATTATACGCCATCCCGACGCCTCCGCCGAACATAATGTGAATGAAGCTATTTGGCCAACAATTAAGTGATTGTTTCATCAGAGAAGTGACTTGCTTGAGACACTGAGCTCATTAGGCACACATTGGATTGAAGGGAAAGGTGGGGGGAGATGAGTGAGGATGGGAAGGGAGGCTTTATGAGTCAGCCTTCATTAACATAAATGTTAACATTATAAGGATCTTCTAGAAGGAGAAGATGCATCACAACTTTTTTACAACCCAGAATGTCTCCCACAGTGTCATAGCCCAGGGGATGCTGATTATCAATAAGAAATGTAAAACAGGAGGATTAGTCGGGTTTGCCTTCTTTTCATGACAATTTTCACTTTAGAAACTGATCACTCTCTTGGGTTTTTCTTTCCTGTCCCTGTCTGTCATTTACTAGCATTTTACTCTATTTGGTAACATAATGAAAGGGAGGTGTGTGGAACAGTAAGATTACAGGGTAAAGAGGTGAAGAAGGTACAGGAGTTTAAGTACTTGGGGTCAACAGTCCAGAGTAATGGAGAGTGTGGGAAAGAGGTAAAGAAGCGAGTGCAGGCAGGTTGGAATGGGTGGAGAAAGGTGTCGGGAGTTCTGTGTGATAGAAGAATATCAGCGAGAATCAAGGGGAAGGTGTACAAGACAGTGGTGAGACCGGCCATGCTGTATGGTTTAGAGACAGTGTCACTGAGGAAGAGACAGGAGTCAGAGCTAGAGGTAGCAGAGCTGAAGATGTTGAGGTTCTCTTTGGGAGTGATGAGGTTGGACAGGATTAGGAAGGAGTACATCAGAGGGACAGCTCATGTTGGACGTTTGGGGGACAAAGTTAGGGAGGCCAGATTAAGATGGTTTGGACATGTTCAGAGGAGGGAGAGTGAGTATATTGGTAGGAGAATGTTGGACATGGAGCTGCCAGGCAGGAGGCGAAGAGGAAGGCCAAAGAGGAGGTATATGGAGGTAATAAATGAGGATATGAAGC
>CM040999.1:5961881-5976540 GCA_022985145.1 Pangasius djambal
CCGACCCCTGAAGGGAAAAGCCGAAAGAAAAAGAAGAAGAAGAAGAAGGTAACATTTTCTATGAAGCCCATAGTCATAAATCAGCCTACCTGTGATTAAGCTTCTTTATAAATTGGAAATGATAAGCATTTTTATAAACTCTAATATAATGCCTCATAAAGCTTTAATAATGTTCCATAAATAAGTGCTTGATAACAATGTTATAACTATTCATTATCATGCCATGTGTTGTATCGCACGACCGTTATTACTATTAATGAGCTGTGAATAATTATAAAAATGTAATAACAATTATAAAAACATTATGAATGTCATCTACAATGAATGTTTCCATAAATGACAAGGACACACACCTGAGAGAGTTTCCTGTCGCTCCAAGGTTAAGTAGGTGTTACATATGTGTGTATCCTTGTCTTAGAACAAAACCCTCATTGTTTTGAAAAGTATGTGTGTTTTCATGATGCGCTTTTATTATTTTTGACAATAACGTTTTCATACTTCAGTGACGTGTCTATATGTGTTTCTGTCATTAATCTGGATTAATTAAAACTTTTGCAGTACAAATAAAGTACAAATACAAATAAAGTTAATACTGTCTTACCATTTATAATGAGGAATGAAATTCAAACCCCCAGAGATGACATGTGAAATGTTTATCATGCTTTTAAAATTGTTATTAAATATTACAGTTGCTTTATGATTATTCACAGATCATATTTATAAATGTTGTGCATTACAGCACATGACATTGTAAAGAATAGTGACACTTGCATCACAACAGGATTATGCGATCAGGGAATTATTTATAGCACATTATACAACAGTGAGTTCCAGCCAACTAATACGATTGGACAAGCTATGTTCCAAGAGTGCTTTTTATATTTAGTATAAGCGCACTGAGACGTTTCACTGTTTGTATCACTCCGCTCCTCTGTGTTCGCCACAGAAAAATTCCACTTCTAGCAGTAGAACGAAAAGGTTACGACAGTAGATTTAGCGACATCATCAATGGACATGATACACAATGCATTTTAGACTTAAACTATGAAAGCTTGTCTGATGAAGATGATATATGTATCATATATGCTGGCAGAAACAGATCCCAAAGAAGCTATGCTCACTTTCTAGCCCATCAGCTAACAGCTATATATATATATACATACACACACACAAAGTATTATGGTGGGGAAGTGTGTGTCCTCTACAGAAGAGGGAGGTGAAGTGGGGCTTTAGGAGCTCTTATCTTTTAAAGGTGGGATAAGAAATCCCTTAGCACAGTGACCAGGCCATTATAGGGCCAGAGATAAGGCACAGCTCAATAGAGCTTCTCACCGTGTGATGCTGTGAGCCTTTAACACAAAGCTCATTCATTCTGCCAGGAAAGAAATATACGTACTATCAAGCACATACAGTACATAAATTAATCCACAATTCAAATTTTGACAGTGTGTTTCTTTCTGAGCTGGATTACTTGCTAACACTTTAGTAACATTTGCTTACAGGGGTCATAGACCTACATGGCACTAAAATAAAAATACAAGAACTATTATTCCAATAGGAGTCAGCTGTCATAAAGAGGTCAGCTTACATTAGAACTTCATGACAACTAATTTGGTATTTTGTACTGACTTTGATTCTGGTGTGTCAGAGCGACATAACGGTGATCACATGACATGCACAACATCAGAACCAAACTCACTCTAGTTTAATATTCATGACTCTGTCATTACAATGTCATTATGATACATATTAAAAAAAAAGAAATCGTACAAATTATAAAATAGTCAAATTAAACAAAGTGTACTTACGGGTTGGAGAAAACATACAGTATATAACTGTTTCATTAGGGTGTTGTTCTCACATTTTATTTATTTATTTGTTTGTTTGCTTGAACTCTCATTTGGCATGTTATGTCACATCACCTCTATTATGATACCACAAGTACACTGAGCTACAAAGTCTGCTGTCATGACGCTATAATGTAGGTCAGCATGGAAAGTGTCATAAAATGTCAACCAAAAAATTTTTGTCACATGACGTCAGAACTGGTGTACTCATTTATTGTGTCAGCTGATGCCAATCAGAACAACGATTTTCCATTTCACCTTTTTTTTCGATCCCCTGCAATGGGGGTTTTATATCTGGATTTCTGTAAAGCTGCTTTATGACAATGTCCGCTGTTAAAGCCTCTATATAAACAGAATTGAATTGAGTGTTACTCGGCATGCAGCTCCAAGGATGCATAGCTTCCACGAATGATATGGACCGCACCACACCTCGGCGGTGGAGTCTCTGGACTTCTCCTGGGCTTGAAAACATCTTCACTAAATAAGCACACAGAGCAAATAGCCCAGAATCTGAAAAAAAAAAATGCTAGTGTGAAAACAACCCCAGGTAAATTGATTACCTTCATACATCTAAGCACAAATAGGAGCACAATCTGTTGAACTAGGAGTAATTGCTGAACTAATTGCTGACTGGATCACTTTCTCAAGACAAATAATTAAAGAAATATGTTTCTGTGTTGAAGAGGCAGCTGGAGTTTTGCTTCTATTGAATGTAGTAATACTGATCATAATAATTTGGGTGGAGCAATTATCTCTGTAAATACTCTCTTCTTGACACAACAGTGCTGTTGCAAAACAGGATCCTGGTAAGTTAGAAAAATTAAGTGGCACATGTACATGTACACGAGACCCTGATTTTTGTTTTTTCTATTTAAATCCTGCACTACATGATGCTTTATGAGAGTAATTTTGTGGTTGCAGTGGAGAAAACGTGCTGTGTTAAATCGGTGTCCTGTGTCGTGTTTTCTGTATAGTCTACGTTAAATTTCATATGATTACCTGGGAGAGTCAGACGGCATGACTGCAATTATAAGAAATAAAAAGAGAAAGAGAGTAACCATGGCTGCCTGTAGAGTTTTGTTAATCTACACCGCACTTCACAAGGGGAGAATTTGACACCACTCAGGTTGAAGCTCGCTCTTTCGTCTTGCATGCTACTTCTGCAGTTTACAGTGTAATCTGTCGAACCGTGCAATTAATTACCGATTTCTAACAATAGAATTTTAAAGTACATGCAGTATTTGGTATGTCTTTTTAAAGTACTAACTCGTAAATCGTAATAGAGGAAGTAGCAAAATTATATATTTAAATACATATATTTCAGTTAGGCAAGGACTGCACTAGATGCTTAATGGAATTAATTACCTCATGCATGCATTATTTATTATATGACTCATTTGTTACACAGCTCATATAAGAGCACAGGATTTGAAGATGGTTTGATTTATTCTTTCTTTCTTCCTTTCTCCTTGTAAGCATTGTGTATTTTGATGAGGAAATGCCTAATTGTAATGCACATTTGTGAACATATTTACGGTAGGCCTGCTATTCCAGCAGTTATGGTAATTTGTGGTAATTTAACACTTCTGTTATCTTGGCACTCATATAACATTGACAGTCCACAGCTGCATTAGTGCATTAGCACTTTCATAGCTGCAGGATTTGGATAATCGGACAAACTAAAGCTTAGAATGAATTAGTTTCGCGTTAAACATTCTTTCCTTCCTCCCTTCCTTCCTTTGCATGCCTAGAATTCCCCACAAAGACTACCAGGAGTCTGAGGGTGTAGCCTAAGACTAGTGTGAGGCAGTAAGGGCCTCTGTAGGTACTGTAGGTGCTGTAACATGGGTGCAATGTCCTTAAGTCATCAAATGGTCTGCTTGACCGAGACATCTAGATGATTCCACAATCCGTGCCCTTGTATCCAGGGCCTCTTTTCCAGCAGGTCTGAAGAGTGAGCAGTTTGGGCATCACACAGCTGGGTGTAATACTTCATCTAGTGAGACCACCAGTGACGAGACACAAGCATCAATGGGTAAAGCCCTTGTGCTTTGTCATAACAGATGCCATGCAAGACAATATATTCGATGTTGTGAGTTGCATAGCAATAGTGAGGTCAAGCACTGATGTTGGGCGAGGAGGCCTGGGGGGCAGTCAGTGTTCCAGTTCATCCCAAAGGTGTTCAGTGGGGTTGAGGTCAGGGATCTGTGCAGAACACTCAAGTTCTTCCACATCAACCTTGGCAAACCATGTCTTCATGGACCTCGTTTTGTGCAAAGGGCATTGTCATGCTGTAACAGGTTTGGGCCTCTTAGTTCCAGTGAAGGGAAACTGTAATGCTACAGCATAGAAAGACATTCAAGACGGTTGTGTGCTTCCAACTTTGTGACAACAGTCTTGGGAAGAATCACGTATGGGTGTGATGGTCAGGTGTCCACAAACTTTTGGCCATAAAGTGTATGTACATTTAAAATCTACAGTATATCCTCATTTCAAGGTGAAAGATGCATATTAAAGATATAAAAGGTGTACGCTTGAGCGCACCATCCCAAAAAGAAGGTACAGTTTAGTGTGATTATTTGTGATGTGAGCTTGTAGAAGCCAAACCAGACCCTTCTGCAGATGCTATGACACGATATAATGACCTTCTTTTCTGGTTACTATGTACTTACATTTCAAACTACGTCCTTATATATCCCCCATGCATGTACAGACCAGACAGCATCTTTAATTATTATGTATTTACTATAGTCTGAAATAAAGTACCACTATAAGTACTATTAGTCCAAAATGAGGAAATAGCAGAGTTGGAAATGGAGTATAAGGTTTATCTCCTGTGGGAGCATCAATCAGTTTCTAATTACTTATGTACTTGCAATAATCATATACTACTACTACTACTAATAATAATAATAATAATAATAGGGAAGTATGGTGGTGTAACAGGTAGCATTGCTGCCTCACAGCTCCAAGGTCCCTGGTTTGATCCTTGAAGCTTAGGTTATTGTCTGTGCAGTGTCTCGTATGCTCTCCCCATGTCCTTGTGGGTTTCCTCTGGGTTAGCTGGTTACCTCCCACATCCCAAAATCATGTCGTAGCTGATTGATTGGCTATGCTAAGTTGCCTTTAGATGTGAATGAGTGTTTGAATGTATGTGTGTTCATGGAGCCCTGTGATAGACTGGCGTTCCATCCAGACCATATTCGAATGAATGAATGAATTATCGAATGAAAGCCTTTATTGTCATTGTATATCTCTGTATACAACGATATTAGGAGCACTGCTTCTGACTGGTGTTTTATAAAAACAAAACATATAACATTAGACAGTAAATAAGACTATAAAGTGAGTATACCATGTAGTATAAGTATGTATGTATGTATGTACAGCAAGTATACAGTATAAAGTATATACAGCAGATGACTAAGTCATAATATTGCACATTGAACATTCAGAACATTCTGAATGACCAGAGATAGTAATTGCACATTCCCTAAAATCTCGTGCCCAGTATTCTTAGGATAGACACCAGAATCCTGACCAGGGTAAAGCACTTATTGACGATGAATGAAGAAATATGTAATGATAATACTAGCAAAAAGTAATTGATTGGACCATGGAAGGAGCCATTTTTTTTGTTTCATTCGCCCAATAATATTTGGAAAATATTCTTTTTGTGTGGGAATACCACTTTTCTCAGTCATGAGGACGTTTTATTGGAGACTTTGTCTTATGTCCCTTCTGCTGCTTAAAATTAGTAGGAGAAGTCCTGAAATCTTGTAAATGTAATAAATTTAGATGGCATATTCTCAGTGTTGGGGGTGAAGAGGTGGAAATCTCTCTCTCTCTCTCTCTCTCTCTCTCTCCCTCACCTGCAGTGAAGAGAGCTGACCGTGCAACATCTCCACTAACGTTTCACCTGATCAATTATTCAGACGGGTGCTATTGGCCGTATGTCAGTGGCTGCGGTGTGCTGACAGACTTGATATTCGTCACCTTTTCAGTCTGGCTCCTGAAGAAACCGCACTTGTTTCTCTCTCTCTCTCTCTCTCTCTCTCTCTCTCTCTCTCTTACCCTACCCATCCTTCACTCTGTCCCTCTTTCTCTATCGTGTTCTTCCTCTCTTCTTTTAGTATCCATGACCCACTCTGGCCTTGAGTGCTCTTTTGGGATAGACAAACACTGACGTCAAACAACAGTTGAAGAGTTCTGTAACGACACAACTTAATGCAGATCACGTTGGCATGCTGTAATTCAGTTCACGAGACACACACCTGCACACACAGACACAGACACACACTCACACTCATTCATCTTTTTAAGAAAAAAAGGAGCAGGAAGAAGCCATGCTTCATTCAGCTACCAGAAAAAGAATCTGACACATATGTTCCCCACTGCCTATAAAAAGAGAGTGTGCGTCTTCACTGAGCTTATCTGAGACACAACCTACGCAATACACACTCAATTTTCAACTAGCCTGCTATTTTCATTCAGTTAAATATAAATTTGGTGGCAACTTAGAACCTGGAATAGTTTGGGGTGTGTGTGTCAAGCTGAGGAGAGAAAATAGGGAACAGTCAGTGTCAGAAAGGTTTTTTTTTTTTGTTCAGCAAGGATGTTGCCAGCAAACTACAAATCTCTCCTCCTTTTAGCTGACCTGAGTGTGACGACACAGCAACAGCTGGCTACGTCAGTCCTTGGTAACAAAGCCTGATGCTAAATTCAGCTCCCAGACTTTATTTCCGTTCCAAACTAAACTTAGAAGGGCTAAAGTTATTGTGTTTTCAGGAGCCAAAAATTTAACTTTTATAGGTGCATTGTGAGTCTTAAAAAAAATACAAAAGCACATGTGAATGTATATGAATAAAAAAAACAAAACATGCACATGCTCCTTTCTGATATCTGCATGCAAATTCTACGCAAGATGTTTTCATGGATTTCACTACTGCAATCAGGAATAGAATCACTGCTAGGTATCACTGATATCATTTACAGAGTATAGGCATGAGATGTTTTGCATTTTGCATCCAAAAATAAGCGCACTCTTGCAGGAGATATATGATACTGATGGAGATTGAGACGTGAGCGTTAAGCAGTCGCGACACAGCTGTGAGTGTTTATGTGAGCGTTGGCTGAGGGCTGTTTTGGAAGAGACTGCAGCAGAGGGAATTCTGCTCCTACCTCACTGCTTTATTTGGGCTGCTGCTGGCTTTGTGAATGGACCTTTGTGCCCCTCCCAACATTCAGGTGCTGCGCCTTGATTGGCTGACACACCTCTGCATGCCAACTGCGACATCAGAGCTCCATTAATGCCCTTCTCTCTTGTTTTTTCTCCATATATCCTTCATCCTGTGTTGTTCTCTCTCCATGTCTTTGTTCTCACCGTCAACCTATTCGTGTGTGTGTGTATGTGAGAGAGAGAGAGAGAGAGAAAGAGAGAGAGCATGGAAAAATTGTGAAGGAAGGATGGTGAAAAAGATGGAGAAAGGAGCCAGCCAGCCTGAAGAAAGAGGTCTGCATCACATACAACATTCAAATGGATCACTAACGTCAGCACATCAATAATTAACGACGGTTATTCATAGCTGAGGAGGGGGAAAAAAATCAATTGATAAATCACACATTCACTCTGACTAACTTCAAACAGACTATGAGGCCATTTGTGTGTGTTTTTCTCATAATTATGACAGTGAGAGAAAGGAGGAGGGGATGCTACACACGATGCACACCCCACTTTCTAAATATAGTTCCATTGCAATTACCCACATGCCAAAATCAGGGTGCAGCCCTCTGCCTATAGCGATGTCAAGAGGCAGAAAAATAGCTGACATAACACACATAGCTTCTGAATCACCCACTCCTATTATAGCCGAGCTATTTAGGGATGATGAAGCGTGTCTCCCCGAATCCTTCGCTTCATTATTCACACATGGACTTCTGATCATATTAACACATTCCTGCTCCTCGCATGAGTTGGAGAAGATGAGATGAGTGGAGACGGGATGGACAGAATGTTCGAGGTGTGTGAAGGCAGACGAGTAGCCGCAGAATCACATTCCTCCCACTTCCAATGTCCAAACACAGACAGGGAAAGGGAGAGAGATAAAAATGTTTCATTGTTTTCTTGAACGATTAAAGCGTATTATGTAACAAAGATATATTAAAAATGCCATGTTATACAATCATATGCATAACTAATTGATAAATTATAAATTCGTGTGTTCATTACTAATTTACGAGGACTAAAGTAAGCTTTGATACTAGTGTGAGCTTACTTGCTTTTTAAAAGGAGGCATCCAAATAAATCTAAGCTCTCGTTTGCCAGAATTGCATCTATGCCAATAAGGATTTAGAAATACATTCTTTAAAAAAGTTCCTATATAGGAACACCTGGAAACCTGCACATTCATGCGATTATTCAATCAGCCAATCACGCGGCAGCAGTGCAGTGCATAAAATCATGCAGATATTGGTCAAGGGCTTCAATTAATGTTCACATCAAGCATCAGAATGGGAAAAAAATATGATTTCTGTGGCTTTGAGATTACAGTGGCATGGTTGTTGGTGCCAGATGACTGGTTTGAGTATTTCAGAAACCGCTGATCTCCTGGGAGTCTCTAAAAGATTACACAGAATGGTGCAAAAAACAAAAATCATCCAATGCGTGGCAGGAAGTCTATAGTAACTCAAATAATCACTCTTTACAACCGTGATGACCAGAAAAGCATCTCAAAATGTACAACGCACGAAACCTTGAGGCAGAAGGGCCGCAACAGAAGAAGACGACATTGGGTTCTACTTCTGTCAGCCAAGAATAGGAATCTGAAGCTACTGTGAGGCAAGAAAAAGTCAACACCTGAATATTATAAGTAGAATATTGTAGGTTTTAATTTATTAATTTAATTTATTTTCTAAAATTTTATTTATTTATAATTAATTGTATTAAACATTTAATTAATCATCATTTAATTAATGCATCTCATTAGAGGAAAAACCCAAAGAGGAAAAAACTCTACAATCTGACAAAGGGATATTGTTATCTATGCAGTAAGTGCATTTATTGTAAGTATATATGTTAATATGTTTTTGGAGATACATTTTAGCATCCTTAACATTTCTGTGGTTGTCGGTCTTGGAGAACCCTTAGAGATTCTATGTAGAACCCTACAACTGAGTGAAAAGTTACAAGTATCCAAGGATTCCCGGTTATCATCATATTTACAGGATCGATCGTATGGAGTAACATGGAGAGGTTCATTTTTCTTACCTCACAGCCTTACTATTAGAGTCCCTCAGGGCTCAGTTCATCGTCAGCTCTTGTTTTCCCTTTATATTAAATCACTAGGCTCAGTGGTCAAGTCTCATGGGTTCTCTTATCACTGCTACACCGATGACACACAACTTCACTTCTGTTTTCCTCTATCCACCTCCCATGGTGCTCAAAAGATTTCAGAATGCTTTTCTGTCTTCTTGGATGAAAACACATCATCTGAAACTCAACCTTGACAAAACTGAACTGATGTACCCAAAAGCGATGAATTTCCCTCAGATTGACCTATCAATCACCATCAACACTTGACAATTGGTCTAGTGTACACAGCTAAGAATTGTGCCATCATTTTATATGGAGGACTTATCTTCTCTGATCACATTACATCAACCACCAGATTCTTCTTCTTCTTCTTAAAATATTAGAAGAATATGGCATTTTATGACCACTGAAATCTGCTCGAATGCTTACATGAACCTTAGTCCTTTCTAGACTACTTCAACACTCTTCTTGATGGTCTTTCTTCATATGCCATATCTCAAATACAGAGCATTCAGAATGCTGCTGATCTCCTGGTTTACATCCTCCAAAGGCTTCCTGTTGCAGGAGGAATCAAATTCAAAAGTCATGCCTTGGCATCAAAGACATCTGCACCATAATATCTATGCACCCTGCTTATGAACTACATACTTACACACTAACAATGGTCTTCGGGACCCATGGCATGTTCCTCTCTGAGGTCTAAACATGCTCATAACACAAGGTCTTACTGCTTTAGCATACTAGTTCATCTAGTATGGAATGAGCTCATGATCTAGTGGTGGATTGAGCTTGACTCTTCATTCAGAAACAACCATGTGTCTCTACTCTATCCACAAAGGTCTAAAGACCTTCCTCTTAAGGCATTATCTAGTATAACACTGTCCTTTCTCTGCGCTACCTTTGCACTAATTGCCTTTGGTTAATACTTACTGATTTATTTTTTTTAAATTATTGTATTATTACTGTCTGTGTGGTGTTTTGCATGTTTTCGCCATGTCCATATGGGTTTCCCCCGAGCTCTTTGGTTTCCACTTCCCAAAAACTGGATTGGCTCTAAATTGCCCCTAGATGTGAATGTGTTTGTAGGGTGCCCTGAAATAGACTAACATCCCATCCAGGGTGTGTTCTGGCCTCAGGCCCAGTGTTCCTGGGATAGGCTCTTTTCCTTACCGCCTAGACCACTAGCCAAGAAAATTTCCTTCAGGTTATGAATGCTTGCAAATTCACTAGATGCTTTATATTACTGCACCTTTTGACTATTTGCATGTTTTGTAAGTTGCTCTGGATAAGAGCATATGGTCAATGACTAAATGTTACAAATTACAAATCAATCATAAAATATCTAAAAATTGGAAACACTGTGTACCAACACCAGTAGCTATAAGAATCATTGCTTATATCAACCTCATATCTTTAGGATACTCTAATTCCTAGACATAGTTTGAAGCAAAAGTTCATTTTATAGATACTGCATGAAACCTCTGTGCTGTTACTATACCTCTTCATGGGACAGAAAAGTGTTCTGTTGATTTGCTGGTCTTGAACAGGGGTGCAACCTTTAAACTTTCAGTTTATTATTTACCTATTCCTCTTAAAGCCTATTATTCAATAACTAAAATTAAACTAAAAATGGTAAGTAGTTATGGGACTGGTGAGACCGGCAGAACAATACTACGAAAGGAATTCATTCAATTATTCACTTCATTTTTTTATTTGCTATGCCAAAATTGCACAAGACGGAAGAATTTAATAAATAGCGTGTACTTACATTGTATATTTATAAGCACATTTGCATGGTATCTGAGTGCTGTGCTAGTGAACTGACTTGGCACCGGTGGTATGTTTGCCAGCGCTGTGCTAGCATGAGAGCAGATTTATCATTGGGAAGTGGAGCAGGGCAGCTTGGCAAGAAAAAGCAATGAAAACATACATCCAAATGAATGAGTGTCAGTGATTAATCTTGTGCTGTCCCCCTGCATCCAGGAGCACGTCGTAACTCATTCCATAAACTTTGTGGGGAAACGATAAGCTACGCGAGTAAATTACACCACGAGGTAATGTGACCGAACTGCTGCTAAGCCGGCGAGTGATGAGACGGGCCCAGGACTGGATGAGGGTCCTGATTTGTGGAGAATTGGCCCTATTACCATAAATCAGGTCTAAGCAGGGGTTTGCGTGATGACACAGACCATCGCTCTTCCTGCAGCAGGGCTAAGTGTTTTCAAACTCACCTTCAGGCAACTGCATAAAAAGTTTGTAGGAACTTCACAATAATGATATTCCGTGTTTAAATGATCATTTCAGGTTTGCCTCAGTTATTTACGTTTAAATGTGAGGCTGGTTACCACATGCAGTAACAGGTGTCTGTGTGTTTTTGGTTACATGTCATCTAGCACTTAAAGCAGATTGCTTGGACATTTTGCAACATTTAACAAGCTGTTCAAGAACAGACTCTTGTAGTTTTGATTAAGACTTCGAAGTTGGCCTGAGGCACTCCAACATTACTCGTCCACTCTTTAATCTCTGATTTCTCAAGCCACAGATGGGTGACTGAAAGCTCTGACTAAGTGCCGAGGACAGTTCTGTTCGCTTGAATGTCAGTCTCTGAGTGGACTCTCAGGCTCTGAATGTTTCTTCTCCCTTCCTTTGCTTGTTCTGTTCTTGTTTCTTTTTTTTAGTCCCCATGAGCCCACAATGAGGTGGTGATGAGGGCCTATAGGGGTACACCTTGCTAATTCACAGAACGGACTGCAAAACACATTTTCAGGTGCCAGATTTGCCAAGCCCTCCATTAGAGAGTGGAAGACAATAAAAAGACTGACGCACGCATGACATGCAAGCGTCATGTCTCGCGGTTAACAAGAGGTCAGGAGAACAGAGCCACAGAGCACTTGTGCTCACTCGAGTTAAAACTGAAACGTCAATGCTGGATTGAATTTAGAACATCAAGAGCACACAGTGAGTCTTAGTAGTGGCTGGGGCTGCATTTGCCTATGTTAGCCTGTGTGCATCTGTCAGTTAGTATATATGTATGTGTGTGGAGAGCGTGTGTGTCTCACAGAGTGCTACTCTACAATTTGTCCTGCACACGGCTTGTTGAGGAGAGGAAGATGAGCGGAAAGAGAAGAGTGGAGCGCTGTGAGGGAAGAAGTGCGTAATCTTCATTTATTATTGATGTAGAGGGAGAGAGAGACAGAGGGAGGGAGTAAGAGAGAGGGAACTGCTCAATGTCGGAGAGAAGAGTGATTTCTCCCCCTACTGACTAAAACATAGTTCAGTACCCAGCACGTCTCAGATCCATCCTCACACACATACACAAACACAGACGTATACATACACAGCATGCCACAGCGGTCAAAGAGAAAAAAAAAAAGGGGAAAAAAAGATCGTGTGATGATAATAAACAGTAGCAGAATGGACTGCTAATCATCTTAAATATGCATCTCATTGCTGTAAAAATAACTTTTGTTTGGATCAAGCTATGCTGCTTTGTATAACTGAGCTACAATTTTGGATCCTATAACCTCACCTCAACAGTGTAAGCAGAGCTACAAATGCAGAAATGTTCTGAGAAAGGGAGCCAACATCTTTACTCAATAGGCAGCTGTTTATTCTCGTAACTTCCAGCTCTGTGTTCACTGCATTTCAGCTGCCGGTAGTGTTTTCTTGGTCACAATAGCAGTAATTTCACCGGCATAACTCCAACTGTGGCATAAAATGCCCACAATGTAGCAACACATTATTTGGTTGGTTTGTGGGACTCATCTTCTAGACTTTCAGCTTCTGTAGCCACTAATGGAAGACTAGAGATAGTACAAAAAGCGTAAATACAGGTTTGCTGCCGGTCGCACAAATATCAAGGGGCAGATGTGGGAGGACAATTGTAGATATTAAATTGGAAGATGGAGGGGCTCCTGAGTGGTGCAACAGAAAAGCATTTGCCTTATTGTCCTTCCCTGTTGGATGGCTGTGGCATCGTCGGGATTCAAAGCCATCTGTGGCCAGGAGCCAGTGGAACAAAATTGGTTGTGGTCTCTGGGTGGGAGGGACGGCACAATCTCTCTCAACTGTCAATCACAGCAACACTAGCCAATCGTAGGTATCTGTGAGCTCATGTATGTGGAAGAGGGCAGATAACACTTTTCTCTGAGTGTGATATGCAGCATGAGCAGCAGTTTGAAAAGATGCATTGGCTGGCTACACATATCTTGGAGGAAGCACATCTTAGCCTTCACCATCCCTGTTTGGTAGCAGTTGCGTGACAGGGGAGAGCTGGCTGGTGGGTGGGAATTGGCAGGCAACCAAACTGGGAAGAAAATGTGGTAAAAAATTGGAAAATGTTGTCTCTTAACTGGTTTGTGATTGACTTTTGTGCTTCAAGCATGACAACACAACTGAAAGAACAACTCCATTATTAATAGCTAGTTTGCAGACATTTTCCCTCTGAGCCAGAGTTCCTCTAAGGACTATTTTATCACGTCTATCAAACATTAGGCACTTCTGCATCTCAAAGATGATGTCTTCAGGACTGTGGCTTAAGGTAAATAAAATAAACATGCGGCAATACCATGTGCCATGTAGGGGCTAGGTCAGTGGTGTCTCAGTGCTTAAGACCTTGGACTACTGCTTGAAAGGTTGTGAGTTCAAATCACTGCTACTGCTGGATCCTTGAGCAAGGCCCTGAACTGCTAAGTTGAATAAATAAGGTCAAATATAAGTTGCCTTGAATAAGGGCGTCTGCTGTAAATGAACATGAGATCATGGATGATTTTGCCATATAACAAACAGAGTATTTAGATTACAATACAAATTCGTGTCATCTGAGGTGTAGCCTAATGGTTGATTAGGTGGTCAGTTATAGACATAAATTATGATCTCTTTCGAGATGTGCGGGAAAGGAAGAGTGACCATACTACAATTTGGAGCCCTTGAAGGTCATGAGGTGTTTGCATTCCTTGAGCTGATACAGAACAGACAGAGAAGAAGACAGGAGGCCTCACTAGAAACAGCCTGTAATAATTGTTTTAAATTAAATTGTTCTTATTTCAGTTTTTCCATTTTCCCTCCTTAGTCATTTTTCTGCATTTAACCTATGTATTATTCATCACTGTTTTTTTGCTAGAGGATTTCTCCTGGAGAAATAAACCTAACGAGGCATTTTCAGAATGATTTATTTTTAATTATCCAAGAATTCTTACACACGTCTGCGTCTGCTGATCAGTGTTAGTGTGCTTACATGGAGTTTTTGTACTTTGATTCTGACATGAAAAGGCACTTCCATCCCCAAGTATTACTTTCTAAAAATATAGTGATGACGTCAAACAACGTTTATTTCAGTTGGATAGTTTGCATCAGCCTGTGCTTGCCAGAGCATAGCTGAAACCGTGGGATGTTTTGGGGTCATGCGCATCTTCTACTTCTGATTAGTAGATAAGCAGTGTGTATGAGTGTTTAGCAGTGGGTATGAGTGTTTAGCAGTGGGTATGAGTGTTAAGCAGTG
>CM040999.1:5991381-6015857 GCA_022985145.1 Pangasius djambal
CAGGATTCCTGATTCGAACCTGAACTCAGGTAACTGTCTGTGTGGATTTTCACAAGTTCTCTCCATGTCAGTATGGGTTTCCTCTGGGATCTCCGGTTTCCTCCCACCTCCCAAAACCATGCCGGTAGGTGGATTGTCTGTGATAATTGCCCCGAGGTGGGAACGTGTGTAACCGTCTTAGCAGATTCATGGTGAAATGTAGCAACCCCATGCCACAAATCTAAGATTCGAGTCTAATCAGTGGGAGAATTAAAATTATTCCGCAAAGCTGATTTCCTGATGCCAATGTGGAGCATTTTCTAAATGACAATGAGTCATACTCTGATTCAAGAGCTCAAGGGATCACTATGGTCCAAAGGTAAAGTCGAAATAAATTAATCATTTTCTCCCTCTCCCTCTTTGTCTCAGCTATTTCACTGCCTCATTAAAAATGTATTTACCAAAAAAAATAAATAAATAATAAAACATTCACCAGATTTCAGTTAATTATCTTCCAGAACAGGAGGGTGCAATTACGTGGCGTTGTTTGTATCTTTTACCAGAAGGTATGAAATGTCAGCAGTGAATGCAAATTCCAGCATCTGCAATGTTTATCTCATAAAAATCAATATGAGATCATTCACTTAGAAGTGTGTGTGTGTGTGTGTGTGTGTGTGTGTGTGTGTGTGTGTGTGTGTGTGTGTGTGTGTGTGAATGTCGGTCTGCATTTCTACACCATATCCTACTATTGATTCTACTATGTAGAAATATTTGGTATTTCGCTAAGGAACATAGGGCTGTCTTCAAAGTTGTGTTAAGAGTGTGTAGTGAGGAGGTGTCTCTTAGTTATGCACAATTCTCACCTTGGACTTAAGTGTATTTTTCTTGTGCGATGAGTGCTTGGTCAGCTTATCCTTCAAACCATGGGCATGGTGTTGTTTTTTTGGTTGTTTTCTTTTTCTTTTCTTTTTTTTTTTTTTTTACAGGAGAGTGCACACAATTAACAAAAATATTATTTCATCAATTCATCAACTTAAAACTAAATTCGGAATGTAAAATGAAAAGTAATGCTGGATCAAGTGCTATTTTTAAAAACTGCTCAATAATGAGTATGAAGGCCATTTTGTCCCACAAAATTTTCAGTGATTATTATAATTCATTAATTATAATTGTGTTTATGATTACAACTAGGACTATTTATGCAGATTATTCAAACATCCTATTAGAGGTTTTCCACAATGCTTGCCACCATCTCATTCATATCATCAATACATATCATTGTATTACCTTTTTTAAGTTTTCATTTTTAAATTGTCTCTTACTTGTATGTTGCATTGTATAACATTGGACATGAAAGAAAAAAAACTCAATTCCTTGCTCAGTCCACAGTTTCTATCCCTGATATTTTGGGCTTATGTTTAAACACAATTGAAAAATCATCTTGGCTGCTTCTACTCAAGAAAAATCAGGCAACCTTGGAGGTGTGAACTACATATAGGGAATTTGCATACTCTGAATGGCGCACCCAGAAAATCCATTTAAATAGCTGCATAATGCATACTAACTTCCTTGCATAAATATTGGCATACATTTTGACTTAAGTCACAGAATCACTCCCCTTAGTGTATCATCATCATGATCATCATCGTGTGTTTTGATAGCTTTTACAATAACTTCTTTAATTTTTTGAACTATCTACACTGACATAATCTTGTCCAAAATTCTAACAGATCGACCTGGCTAAAGCTATGATATCATACACTCAAATGTTTCCCAGTCTACTCTATCTCACTTTCAATCAATTTCTGCAAAGATTTTGCTGGTCGCACATGCACACAAAATCAATCCTGCTACTCAAACATGTTATGGTCTTTCTCAGATATGCAGGACGTGTAGTCACATGGTACTGGGTGCATTTCCACACCTGTCACACATATGAGATTGCCTTCAGGGGTCAGACAGGGATGTCCATGTATTCAATTTCACCTGCAACCTCCACCCATCCGAACAAAACACATCTGCCGTCTCACTTTTCTTTGTACCCTGGGACAGCCACAGCGGGTCTATCATGACCCTTTTAAGTTCATAAAGAGTCAACGCATTCATCAACATATCCTTTTAATTACTGACACAATGGCACGGGTGGGGTACATCAAACCTGTTGCGGCAGATGGAAAAAGGAACAAAGTGAGAACAAAACTGACATCCGTTAGTGAAAAATCCCACAGCTGTAATTTCACCACAGTTGATGGTTGACAGCAAGTAGTACAGCATATCAATGCATGTCCTGTCTTCCACACATCTGTTCCAAAGAAGCAGATAACAAAAGAGGGATGATAAAGTAGCTACAGTATTCTGATGAACCCATACTTAAGCACTGTGCATGGCTTTCATGTTTGATACATATATGATAACCATCTCACCTCTCTCCAGAGATAGACAGAGGAGGTCTATCAGTCTTGTTGGGACATGACAGAGGTGTAGTGCTGGCCATAAATCTGGGAGAGCTTATCTACAGGCTGTGTATTTATCACAGCAATGCCTTTTGAAGTCTTACATATTTATAAGGCTCAGATCTATGGGAGACTTATTTCCAATATTACCAGCTTTGCTAAATGTATTACAGTATTCAAGATAGTTCTGGCCAAAGGAAGACTTTGGTATTGATTTTCTGGTTTATGAAAATTCACCTGTACTTTAACCATCTAAAGTCTTAACATATTATTTAGTTATTCATCTTAAAATTTTATTCCCTAACTACAGTTAATTATTTAGTAAATAGACTAAAACTAATAGGCAAAGAATGTTTGGTGAAATATACTGTTTAAGTGTTTTAGGGGTAAGGTTTCAGGAACGTTTTCAGTTGGAAGTGCTAATTATCAATGTGTTTCTAGGGTTCGTTCGTTCGTTCGTTCGTTCGTTCATTCGTTCATTCATTCATTCATTCATTCATCTTTGGTAACAATGTGGTGGATTCAAAGCCTATCCCAGGAACACTGGGCATGAAGTAGTAATATCCCCTGGATGGGCAAGGCACCTCATAAACACACATTCACACAGTCATTCACACCTAGGGGCAATTTTCAAGTAGCCAATCCAGCTGCTGGGAAGTTGGAGGAAACTGGAGAACCTGGAGGAAAGCCACAAAGGAGGAAGGAAGCATTAAAAAATACACCAGCAAATGGTTACTGAGAATTTTTTTCAATTAAATAAGAATGTTACATTTCGGTACGTGTAGGTCGTGTTCATTTGTGTTTCATTTCAAGCTGGAAAACAATATGCAAACGAGATGCTCAAAACAGTTTTTGACTTTAAAATAATAGATGTTACAAAGAAGCTCTCATATTTCTCTTTTTTTTTCAGATTTACCCCCTAATTTGGCTTTGGCCAATTTACACCCACCAGCCAGCTGTCCTCTATCGTACGACAGCTACCAACTAGGGAGGATGAAGGCTAATGTGCTTCCTCCAAGACATGTGAAGCCAGCCAACTGCTTCTTTTCGAACTGCTGCTCATACTGCATCACAGGGCAGCGTAACCCACTCAGAGGAAAACGCTATCCGCCCCCTTCCACATACATGAGCTCAAAGATGGGCACAATTTGCTAGTGTCTCTGTGATTGACAGGGAAGAGAGAGGATGCCATGCCTCCCACTCACACAGCCGATTTTTTTCCCTTGACTTCTGTCCATAGATGGCTGTGATATCATCACGATTTCAACTCGCGATCTCCAGACGATAAGGCAAACACTTTTCTGTTCACATAGTTCTCCTATGCTATACTTGTTTTTCATCATTTCACATTTATTTTAGGGGCAGTGTTTTAACACTTTACATGACTCCTGAGGTGACAGTAATGTAAGGGACTGCTTAGTTAATTAATACCAACACATAGCCTTCTTGCTGGCATAATAAACCTGAACTCCAACATAAAGCCCAAGTTTGCGGTGGGCTATCTCTACATCAAAGGTGCACAAATGTGAGCAAATTGATGTTTTCTATGCTGAAAAATTACAGATATGGTAAGACTGATGTGGAAAAGCCCTGCGATCAATATGAATTTCAGCACTTGCATCTTAAAGTATCCAAAAATATCTCCTAAACAGACAATATGACCAGCTCTGGGGTAGAATATAAAGTTTCATAGCAGTCTCCAGCCTCTGCCTTTTTGCTTCTAATGTATTAGGCTAACATCATTATCACGGGAAGACTATGCAGGCTCAAATCATCCCAGGTTCTTTAAGTGTTCATTTGATAATTAAGGGCTCTTAGCCTTTTAAACGGTTTCTATTTGGCCTTCCTTTCTGAAAGGGAAACACTCTGTTGTAGGGTTCTACACAGAATCATTAAGAGTTCCCCCAGAGAAACAGAGCCTTAAAGGTTCTACATTTTCTCCGAGTGAAGCTGTGTAACTTATTTGGATTGTATGACCTTAAAAGTAGAGAGCCAGTAAGCTGGTGTTTTTTTTTTTTAGATATTTCTAGGCCACAGTGCAAAATGGTAAAGCCTGGAATGTCTTTTAATTGGTATACTGAAAAAGTCAACAGTGTGATCATAAACTGTGCCTAACCCTTAGGACAAAAGCCTAGTTAGGACAAAATATTTAACACTGCAGTAACCTGTTATAGGAACAAAAACTTTCTAAATGCATAAAAGGAGAGCTGAAACATAAACATTTATAAACTTTTTTTTTTGTTGGATGGCACATTGGTACAGTGGGTAGAGTTGCCGCCTCACAGGGACTGTACTTCTCTTCCAAAAGATTAGAAGTTGGTGTTTTAATGATGGTGGTAGAGAGTGCTGTCTAACACGTCGCTCCAATGTCTCCTATAGGTTTTCACTTGGGTGGAGGTCTGGTGAGTATGAAGATCATAGAATATGATTTATATCATTTTCACCCTCATCAACCCAGTCAGTGAGCCCTCATGCTCTGAGGATGGGAGTGGAGTCATGCTGGAAAAGATCACACCCAACAGGATAGAAGATGAACTTTATAGCTATTTGCCATGACCTTTCCTCTAAGGGGACAAGCAGGCCCAAACCATGCCAGCAAAATAAATAAACGCCTCCCAACTGCATATCAAAGCCACCAGAGTTTCCTATTTGCCTGTAGATGACAGTTGTTACTCCTTTTGGCCCATCGATGGTCTTGCTTGTCATATGTGTTTGTCTGAGACACATGTGGTGAGTGTGCTGGGATAATCTCTGCTCAGTGTACCTCTCTTACCCACCTGAACACACTAGACTCACGCGAAAGGGGAATTTTCCGAAACACTATAAATGTCTGCACAGTATGTAGGCTACACCATTTAAGCTGAGCTTCTCATGCAAGTCACCATCTGAAGGTCCAAGACATTCTCTTGTAATGAACTGTAATTAAGACTTGTGAGAACGAGTTGGCGGAGGTGAGAACTGATCAAAGTATTTGTGGTGAGAGGTACTAGAGCCACATGTGAAGTTGTATACATTATTTTTCCATTCACAAAAAAGAGAAAACTTCCCAGGTTTGTTTGTTTGTGCTGTCTTTTTGCAGCACTGCTGTGTATTATGATTATTTTTTACTTAACCAGCTTCTATGTAAGCCACGAGACCAGGAAATGTCACTCAGGGCTTATGACGTGATAGGCAGGAATAACACAGTGTTTCCTCTCAAGCAGATACACACACACACACACACGCACGTCCAACCACCCCCAACTGCCCATTCACACCGCCCTCTCTCTGCCATTGCCACACCAAACCATAGACAATAACTCTTAATGTTGGGTGCAGGAGAACAGTGTGGGGCCTCATTATCCCCTCACTGCTTTAAGGCTTTCCGCTCTTCTAGCTTCCGCCCACCTACCGCTGACCTATGACTCACAGCAGCCATCTTATTACATTAGCCCCTATCACACAGTACTGAGAGGAAACCAACACTGCGTCTCCCCGCAGCAGCCTGTCGCTGGACGGATGGCTGTCTACACGCTCATGGCAACTCATTTTAGCTTGTTTGTGTGTGTAGTTCCTGATGCAGTTGAGTAATGGAATGGAATGGAATATAATATATATATATATATATATATATACATATATATATATATATATATATATATATATATATATATATATGTGTGTGTGTGTGTGTGTGTGTGTCTGAACTTAAAGACTCAGCAGTTACCTTGGGTTGAAATCCTTTTAAAGACAATGTGAAATCATAATGTATTTTATATCGATAAAATGATAACTAATGGGAGTCTTCTTTTCAGTATTCTATTATAGTATTCAACTTCTAAAATAGCACTTGATCCAGCAGGTTTGGGTCATGAAAAATATCTTGTTTTTTAGATTGTGCATCAACCTTTAGTGAAGCTTAATGAAGTCACGAGAGATGACACCGAGGTCATATTTATGTGGAACATTAACTATTTTATCAGAGTTTTAATTCACTATTTTGTAAGGCTTCCTCATGTTAAAAAAATAATCTCAGTTTATCTTCTAAACATCAAAAATCAGTAGATATACAGAGGTACAAAAGTCATTGGATTGCCGTTTATGGAAAAGCAACAATGAGTTATTGACACGGAATCATTCACAGGACATGAACTAACAAGGTAAAAAGGTCACTTTTCACCTCAGGTGCTTTTTAATCCTTAAAACTCCCAGGACCAGTTGGTGGGTCACACTTACATTCCGTGCACATACCGTTCCTATTAGTTTAACTGAAGTTGCTGAATAATTAATAGCAGTTACTGAACAATACGCTTTTGCATAAATATCTGAATAATACATTGTGCGCTTTAAGGTGTTAAGGTTATGGTTTCGTACAATAATAAACAAGCAGACGCTAACCTGCATGGATATTCCCTATAATGTTCAATATTCAGCAACATTTTCACAACATTATGCCCTGATTTGTCATGCAGTCACTAATCCTAATCTGTGGCTTAATTACAGTTTGAATAATTCATCATCTGTGCCCTGGGCTCTGACAGGAAGACTAATAGAGTGAAAAGTCTGCTTCTAAATTTGTTGCCACCATTTCCTGAAGAGAGTAAAACCAGGAGCCACGTAATGCATGACACCATTCATAGGGAATTGTATTCATTGGCGACTCATTACTGTGTCTGTGATTCAGCTTCATCACTTTTGGGGCTGTATTAAATTGATTACAATCTCAGGAAGTGAAAGTATCATGTTTTTGTGGCTTCACAAAGTGTCTCTTGGTGGAAATGGAAAACTACTTTTCTGCACAAACAGATGCAAAGATTTACAAAAAGTCGAGAGCAAAAGTTTGCATACTCTTCTGCTTAAAAGAAAAGCAAAGAAATAGATTTCAACCATCAAGATATTTAAGAAAGAACAATAAAATGATGCATGTTAAGTTGTTATGTTAAGGAATAAAACACAATGGTGTTGTATAAGAAAATAATTAATGATGGGACGGTGTTGTTTCTGATATTCCAATAACAGCACATCCTGAAGGGTTTTATTCCTCTTATACCACAGCAATTTGCCAACAATTACATTTTTAAAAAAAAAATGTATTAAGGAATGACACATCATACTTTTTATTTGTTAATAGTTACGTTTCATGTTAGTTACTGTTATCATTACATTATATCATCTATAGACATTGTTCCATCACCAGCCTCTCTTTTTTTTTTCAGAGAAAGTTAAGACTTTCCCATGTTGGAAAATGTAAAGTTACAGCTTTACCTCAGGCTGTTACAAAGCACTGACACTGGAGACTCCTTCCAAAAATGCCAAATAAACATCTCCTCACAGAAAACTTCACCATATCAATTACTCACAACTGGAACTACTATCAAAGCTGCTGATATAGAAGAGTAATGGAACCTTCTGACCAATCAGAATCAAGAATTTACATATTAACAGCTTTACGAAAAAAAAAAAAAATCACATATCAGTTCAAAGATTTGTATTTAACTACCTCCAACCTCTTTTGTGTTCTCTGAACAGCATTTGAATTATCTCAGTTGTTTATATTTGGCTCTATAAAATTTCTTGGAATTATTTTTGTTATATGAATATACTGTAAAATAGGAGGTCCATTTTGCTTTTTTTCCATCCAAAACCCATGGGAGATGCAAACTTTTGCACTTCACACACAGTATACTGTATACACACAATAGCCGTTGCATTTGTTAGCAGCACTTCTTTTAGTGCCCTCTCATGTTATATGGTCATTATATTGTATAATAGTAGCAGCTAAGATTAACTCTAGGTTTAATGAGCCCTTTTCCCTCCACATAGAACACAGGCTAAGGTTTTAGCTAGAAAAGTGTGATGTCAGCCATCTCGCAGTCGCCTGTGGCCTTGGTGCTGCTGGAATTCATTTATGTCAGATTTAAGGAATGTTCCTACACAGATATAGAGGTCTGGCCCAGGATAGGCCGTAGCCTCGCGCTAGCATAAACCACCACATTCTGAGCTGACAGGTGTTTGGTGCACAGCAGGGCCAAGTGGAATTTTTGATTGAAACTGTTTGGAGGACATGCCGGGAAGTGTGACTGGAAACTGTAATACTGGTCATCTTTATTTCTCATGGTGATGAGCTTCTATTTCAAAACACTGCACACAGCATGTGTCACGTGCCTGTTCAATTTGTAGTTGAGTTAGTTCATTAACAGCGAGCGTTCTGTTTATGTGACTGCACAGCGACTTTGAATGCATTATTTTGGTCTCTGCTTATATAAATCTGCAGGGCCTTTGAAGCTCCTATTTAGTAATTATATAAAATGAGTAGACTCATTTTCTTCACCGACAATTGTGCTCAAAAGGTAATCTTTCACATTCTTCACACATTTGTTAGTGATTAAAAATGTCTGGGTATCGATAATGTAATCAACAATATGGTGTTGCACATTTTTCAATCATAAAGCTGTTTTCAAGATTTATTTTAATGAAATTTTGAGTCGATTTATTTTTCGTAAACATGTCGGTCTGTTTTCACTTTGGTTAATGGTTTCCTACATTACCCACTATGCCGTTCAGCTACTTCTGACAGTGGTTCCAGTGGGATTTATCTCTCGCTTCATCTTTACCTAAAGAGAGTGACACTGCAGTGCTTTATTCCTTTAGTCTGTCCAGCTCTCTTACCTCCACATCTGTACACTCTGCCCAAACAGATCAGCTTCCAAAGCTTTAACTTTCATGCTAATACCACCATACTTGTCATCTCATAGCCGAGCTGAGTCTCAACTCTGTTGTATACCTGCATTGCATTCTGGAACTTAGAGTCCAACATTTGCTGTCTCCAGTACTTCTGTGTTGGATTTCTCATTAATCAGACACTGAACATTGCTGAAAATTGGTGAGTAAGAAAAGAAGCTCTTGCAAATTTGTTTTTATGAGCAAGCATTGAAACCTGACTGTTTGAGATTGTTGAAACATCCTTTAACAATCTCAATCTTTATTTCAACAATTATACTACACTTGCATTTACATTTTCTTACATTTACTCCCCTTGTGACATCAATGTGGCATAACACAGGAATAACAAAAAGACAGCATCAAACAACAATTTAGTAGAAGAATGTTTCAGTGTAAACTTATTTAACATGTTTCTAGGTGGGGTAAAGTGTTACCCAACCACTGTTTATCAGAGTGATTTAGTCATTCTGAATGGGCTTGATTAGATGACTTGCATCTGTTTTCACTCTAAACATGCTCTTATTCTGAAAACTGACAAATATCAAGCTGCACAGAATCCCAGGCTGTGTTATTGTTATCTATTGATGCTTCAGGCAAAATGTTCCTCAACAAATCAGCAAATGAAGTGAAAGCCAGTTTCCCATTACAAACATCCTGTCAAGCCTGATTAGAAATTATGTGCAGTACACAACGTGACTAAGACTCTTCACACATTGTTCACTGTGTATAGGTATGGAGGGATGGCGAGGCATCAGAAAACTGCGCAGTGTGCCGTGTCTGACTCATCGCTCCCACATTACTGCAAACATAGCAAAAGCAAACTGTGCAGTGAGCAGAGCATTTGGTTTAGTCTGCTGTTTATTTTGCAAGGCCCCATAGCCCTGCTGTTCCAGCCAATCAAAATTCAGGGATGTGCCAAGCGCCCAGTCTCGTCCGGGCCGTGGAGCGCAGGGATGACGATATCAGTGAGGAAGAGGAGCGGTTGTCAAGGTGATCGGAACTGAACGGAAGAGTCCACTGGTTGGCATGGCAACTTGAGAACAGCCAGAGGGAAGGTTCATTATAAGCAGCAAGATGCTACGCCAAAACAATCAACAGACAAAGGTGTTTGAAATCGAATAGCTCTTTGTATCTATTAGTTCACCCTTATATGTCTGAAAGAGAGAAAGAGAGAGAGAAAAGATGGAAGATTTTCAGACAGTTTCACTGTGGCACAAAAATCACTTTTTAATCACTTGTGTGAGTTTGCAGGTGCAAACTTTTCAACATTTTCTTTGAAATGAAATTTTTTGAAATATGCTGAAACTCAAGACTCTTGCCTGGGCAACAACTTAATATTGACTCGGCAGTCCAGGATTCACTCATTCATACACCATGGTTCTTCATCACTGCTCTCTATTTCCATGTTATGTTATGACCAATCTGTCTGCATCACAGGTGTTAGGTTGTAAAAGATGAATTAATAATTGCTTTGGATACTGTACACTTCTGCTGCAATCATAAAGACTGTCCTGTGCTCATCCCAGGACTCTTATTCACAATATGATCATAATAAAATGAACAACACTCTCAAGACTGTTTGATACAGTTGTATAAGAGTAATGATTTGTAATCTCACTCTCCAGTATCACCAAAAAGATGATGGGTTCTTTTTGAGTCCTGTTCCTCTAAAGGTTTCTCCCTTATGTTGTCTCAAGGAGTTTTTTTTTTTTCTTTGCTTCTGTTGCCTCTGGCTTGCTCATTAGGATTTCTAAATCTACATCCAGATTTCTGTAAAGCTGCTTTGTGACAACGTCTAAGGAGGAACTAGGGACTAAGCATGAACAAATGAGTCATACTATATTAACACCTAAGTCACTACTATTAACTACTAATAAATACTGGGCAATTACTCAGTAAGTAATAATAAAGTAATGCTTTGGCATGGTAATTCATTATGGGTTGGTTGTTCATGAATCAAGCAGTAATTACAGAGTTACTGAGTAATTACACAGTATTCATTAGTCACAAACTCACTATTTTAATAAGTCAATATAACGCTCATTTGTTCCTCCTTATTCCCTGCATAGTTGCTTATAGGATTCTAGAACGAAAGTAAACATGTGTCAGTATACGTCAAGGAAATGAACTGCTAAAATTTGCAATACCATATGTTTTTAAAAGTTTGGAATGTATAGTTCAATGCTTGGACCCCACTGATCAGTCGCTCCTCAAAAAATCAGGCTTCCTTCCTGCAGAGTATATTATGAGAAACATCTTGAGCTCATATAGTATTCTTTTGACTGCTGAGTGTTGCTGTTGGAAAGAACAGACTGCACACCTTCATCAGAAGAGCTATGAATATCAACAAGAAATGAGCTCCAGGATCAAAACGTTGAAAAGAGATTGACATTCTAAAAGAGGATGCAAGAATCTTTATTCATCAAGCTTTGATTCCAGCTTTACTCCCTTTTACCTCTGAGCTTCACGAACTTGCCTGCGTGTCATGACTCTGGAACAGAGGATCTTCACCAAGCTTTTATTCCATCCTCCTCTCATCCATTTCACTTTTTCGACAAACGCCTGTGTTCCTGCAAAGGAGACAGCAACACAGGACTAGAGTGCATGGCTCTCTTTGTTGTTGTTTTTGCCTCTTTTTTGCAAGCTTTTTCCACATGGGCAGAATTACAAGTGCAACTTGTGTGCGTCATCACATCGGGTTCATGCTCCTCTGAGCTCTCCCCTGGATGAGATGACCGGCTTCAGAGACAAAAGACAGCCACTCCCACCCAACCACCCCTCCCCTTCTAGCTTTCAACAATCCAGCATGACAGACGCCTGCTTCCCTTGTTTCTCTCACTCCTTTCAATACAATCAGTTCGGTTCAGTAGTGCTGTGATGACTTTCACCAGCTACCAGTAGCTATCAGTTTCTCAGCCACCCAAATAAACAAATGCCACAACAAAGCTACACTAGCACATCAACATTATGTTTCTTTGTTCAGCACTCACAGTCTGGTCTGGGTTCCAGCTAGTTGACATTAGAATGTTGGACAAATGTGAACGAGGACAACATTGCAGATCACATGTTAATTATAAAGATTTAAAGATTCGAAAGATTAATACGCAAATTTATCATTTAACATTCATAACATTTTATTATGAATTTGCATGTGGGACACCATGTTTAAATTAGCATGACTATTTCATTACTATTATGTGTCAGATGGAAAGGTATTATTAATATCATGTGATGAGTTTTGAAAAGAGCTAAATACACATGACGCATAAACTTCATCTAAACCTAACTCACCCATTCAGTGTTAGACAAACATGGTTTGTAAACGAGCTGCTATTTTTCAAAGGATTAAAGGAATACTCCAGTTTTTTCCTACAGTGAGAAAGGTAAAAGCTTGGGTTTGTTCTTGGGTTGATTTTTTTGCAGGGTTACTTTCAAAAGGCTTACTATTAATAAACCATTAGTTGAAAACTACAAAAATGATTTTTTAAAAAAATAACCGTGCTCAGATGCTGCTGAGAAGTATGATGATATTTAATATGATAGAAAAGCTGCCAACACATTCCATCAGGGTGAGAAAATTATGCAGACACTCTTTATATCTTTCAAGTAAGCATGACGTCTGTTGCCGTTGCTACCTTCTTGCATGCATGGTTTAACACCCACAGTGTGATCTTTCTGTTGATGACTCTTGTTGTTTATTAAAAGTGCCATGGCTTAATGTTTGTGATAGAAAGCTTTATTTAGCTGGATATTCATAAGTTACACCTTCATCTTCATTTGTGAAAGGTCTCTCACCCTCTTTTGCCCTTCCTATCAGTATCTATACCTATCCATTTCTGTTTCTCCGTCTCTCTCACTTGCTCTATCTCTCTCTCAGCCCTATTGATGACTCATCGGCCAGCCTTATTAAGGATTAGAGAGACTCAGAGCACGCGTGCTCAGGCCTGGACTACACTGCACTAATTATTTTATTGCACATGCCTCTGTAATGAAATAGAGGGCAAAACAGCCCAGTGAGAAGGGGAAGGGGGGCTCGGCGGAAAATTGCTTTTGAAACGCTTCAAACACAGTTATGGTAATGAGATTCAAATATGAAGAGGTAAATGAAACTGCAGCAAATTGTTCTCCGCTGCAATGTAAAATGTCATCTCGGTGCTTATGACTGGCTGACTGACAGACTGACTCACTGACTGTTTGACTGACTGACTGACTGACTAGCTGGCTAACTGACTGAAGGAATGGCTGTCTGTCTGTCTGACTGACTGACTCACTGACTAACTGATTGACCGATTGACTGACTGAATGACTGGTTGACTGTGTCTAAACATGAGCAACAGTGCACAACAGATGATAAATCTATAAACCATACATTGTGTTGTAATGCAAATTAGTTAACTTAACACTGTCAAGTCAACTTATGAAAATCCAAGTGCTCAAATTTATTTTTGGAATCTTCTGTACAGAGATGCTCAACATTGCCCATTCTATGAGCCTCACAGAGAGAGAGAGAGAGAGACAGACAGACAGACAGACAGACAGACAGACAACAACAACATTAAAAATACAAGAGACTAAATCTACAGATGAACTTCAGTATGCAGAGGAGACCGAAAGTGCAAGAGACAGAAATAACTTCCAGTCTGGCCAACTGGAAAAGCACAAAACACAGGGTACATCAGGGTGCAAAACTTTTCTGTGTGTGTGTGTGTGTGTGTGTGTGTGTGTGTGTTGGGGGGGGGGGTTGGGGGAAGATTGGGACTTAGATAGGGTCACTGGCTCTTTCCAGGGCTGGCCAACTCATCACACACACTTTCTGTTTCGTGGGCTAGGTCAAAAAGAATAGGCCTCATGTAAAAATTTATATCTTACATATGTACAAATTAAATGAGCAAGAATGCTTTTCTTTATAGAGTATATTTATAATTTTGTTAATGTTCAGAAAGCAGTTTAATCTGTGTGTTTCATTCACTTATATTGATTGGTGAGACTTTCCAGCAGTTACCTAGTGACATATGATGCAGTATTTGCAATAATATCATCATACAGCCATCTTTCTCTTTCTTCTTCCTGCCTGTGTGCATGTTGGACTACACGCCTGTGACAGGTGACCTACTTTCTTGTATATGATGATTATTTTTCAAAGCATCCGAAGTGGGTTTTTCTTGTTAGCACTACTAGCCTATATTAGCTAATCTCCCATTGTTCTGTTTGCTTCGTTGTCTTGCTTGCACCTTTTCTCGCTCTGGTTTCTCTCCTTAGAATATTCCCCCACCATAGCCTTGCCTTTCACGGCGCAACACACTCAGCAGGCAGATAGACCCTGGTTCAGAGTTAAATAAGCCCAAGCCTCTGAGTCGCTCTCTAGACGAAAGAACAACTTGGCGGCTAACATGGGTCAGGTGAAATCAATGATTTAGGGGCTGAGAAAGTACAATTTGGACGCTTGTGCAACAGAACCCTCCTTATAGTCATCCTTATCAGGTGACAGCAAAGATACAATGACTATGTCTACAGCCGCTTCTGGGATATTTCTTCTGGGAACTTCCAGGCGGATAATGAATAAGCAGTTGAGCTGCCATGTTCAGCAGGGTCTGGGTCTGCTTCTATCAGTTCACAGATGCTGCTGACAGGCTCTAAACTAGCCGTGGCAGCCACTCGAAAGTTGCTGGCGGGCGAGTGCGATTGGATGGTGCAATGCAAGTTGTTGAAAGACATTTTGCTGCACATACATTTTTTTCCACCACTTGTTCTTTATGAACAACAAATCCAAAGCTTTACTTTTCCTCTAATCCTTACAGAGAATGAGCTTGACGAAGCCTCCCACAGTAAGCCACTGGTCAGATGCTCCAAGGACAGAGAAGGGAGGACCTGATTTTAACCGAACTTGTGGAGGAAGATGGCATTATTTCTTGACTGAAAACAATAACTGAGTTTCTTGCAACATCTCCCTTCCTGCTGGCAGGTGTGTGGGTCAGAACAGGCCAGAAGAAAATTGGAACTGGTGCACAAACCATACCCCGATGTTTTATGGCTGTCTGTGTGACCTCCACTGTGTCACTAAAGTTTGTGGAGATGCTGGAGGCATCTCTCTCTCTCTCTGTCTTTCTCTCTCTCTATATATCCCCTCTAGTTCAATCTCTGAGATTTGGCAAGGGCTTAATGAGGGAGCCGGTGAGTCAGCCTCTCTGCTGCTGGGGGTGAGAATTACATGGAGAGAGAGAGAGAGAGAGAGAGAGAGAGAAGCCTGAATAGATGGATATGCCTAAATAAGGGGAGAAAGTACAAGGGGAACAGATGGAAAAACATGTAAGAAGATGAATATAGGACATGGAGAAACACACACACACACACACACACACACACACACGAATGAGAGTGAAAAGATGAACCAGACCTTGTTAAAAATTTGTACAACTGTGGCTGAATTTCATTTGATTTCATATGAATAAAGCCACAAGAAAAGGTCATTGGTTAAATATTAATATTTGTCTTGAGTTGTGTAAATTGTTACTAATGCACGAGACCACGCTGGAAAAGTTGGTAGCTAGTGTAATACAAAGGAAAGACATATTAAAATAAAATAAATCTTGGAAAACAAAGCTGCCATGTAGCTCCATTAAGGGCTTGTTTTTATTTGTCCCTCTGTGGGAAAGTTAAAGGTCTTAGTAAAACCCAACAACAGAGAGTTTTCCTTTTAGAAAGGATTCCATGTAGAACCCGTTTTAGAAGCAAAGTAATAATAATAATAATAATAATAATAATAATAATAATAATACATTTTATTTATAATGCGCCTTTCTTACACTCAAGGCGCTCAGTGAATAAAACACTCGAGGGCATGCTGTTGTAGGAAAACAATCAACAGTGGGGTGTTTTGACATGGCCCAATGACACATTCTGAGGTTTTGGGTTTTTTTGTTTTATACTTATACAACAGCAATTTGCCAATGATTACAATTCTTAATTTATTAATAGCAATTTGTTTTTTTAGCTAGCTTTTTATAGTTACATAATTCAGCTAACTAAGGTGCTAAGTGAGGTCAACCCACGGAGCCAATATAGACCCCCATAAAGGTATTTATGTGTACAACTTCATCAGAAAAGCATTCAGATTTATTCATTTTTGTATGATCTGAGCTATAGGCATAGCACTCATTACACAAAAGCTCCACTTGGCAACTTTAATATCTCTGTATTAACGTATCTGTAATGAATCCTACGGGAACTCTCACCAAACGTCTGTCTGAGTGAACAAGCCTTCCATTAATGTCCGCAGTAGTGCATTGATTTCTGTGACATGAGACACTGATATGAGCATTGACTCCTATAGAAGGTGCTCCCAAATCTTGGTACAATGAACTTACACTGAATGAACTCATACCGTCTGTACGGCTCTCCTGTCTTTCATCACCTCCTTATACAATAACATCCGTGTGCTCCAGAATCCCAGCTATGCATTGCCCCAAAAACCTCTCAGACTGCACCACTTTTTTTTTCCATGACTGTGTTTGGGCAATGTTCTGACACTCGGGCAGAACACAGACACATTTTGATTCATGTTCTACCTCCGGGGTTTTGTTGTTAATAAAAATAGCTGCTATTTCGGTGGCCCACAGGAGGAATGGAGCAAATTCTGTTTGGGATGCTTTACATTAAATCATCGTTGTAGAGACAGTCGGTTATGGCTTCCTACATGAAGGTGGAATGATGGAGGAATGCTCTTTGCTGGGAAAGAGATGTGAAACGCATCCCTCCATGTTTGGGATGAATATTGTGGACCACCTTATCATAGCTTGCTTCCTTTCCAATAATTCAGGGCAATGTAGCTGGTCACTGATACATGACCCACGTGAACTTATAAACTGTTTGTGCACTTCAGAGCAAGCCGTGTGGTAACTTTCACCCTTCCAAGGCTTGCACTGCAGTGACTAATGACGTTTGACCCATGAACCAATTGTTTTTTTTTTTTTTTATAAAATTCTTTTTAATGAATCGGTTGAAGCAGTTCAGCCGTCCATCTAAATAGATTATTGTGAGCCCAGTATTAGTTTGACTGCTTTATGAATTCAAGTACAGTTCAAACAATTACGCAATTTAACCTCATAAAAAAAGCTCAGCTCCATACGTGGACTGCTGTCTAGAACTAATAAGCCAGACTGAACCAATAATGAAGACATAAAAGACACAGTTGAATCACTCTGTGAACAGAATGTAATTGTTGTCAGCCATGTTTGACTGAAAGAACTGAAAAATCATTATGACAGTTGTTGATGAACTTGCTGAATCAAGTGTCATCACTCGTGAACAGAGCAATCGAGCATTTCGCAAAATTTGTGATTTTTTTTTTGTTGAGCTGATGTCATAACTTCACAAACATTGATCAGAGCGGAAACGTTCATTGCGCTTGATAAAATACACAGCAAGAGCTGTGACTTCAAATAAAGTTACACATAGTGTGCGATCTTATGTGGCACGATTTGGAGGTTTTATATTTAATCTGTCAAAATGGCCATTCATTGAAACAGACAGCTTGTAAGATTTGGTTTGGTAAATGGCTGTGCCATGTGAAAGGTGATATTTTTGGTTGGTTTTAGATTATGAGGGGTTGCAATAAGAATATGTGAAACCTCTAGTGTAGGTCCTTCAGTAGGTTCTCCGATGTGGAAGACTCTCCTTTTATTTTTTACACACCATTTAAGCTCAGTCACTTTAGCTCCATCATATGATTGGGCAATCAACTTCTTAAACCACAAATCATTATAAATAGTAGCCTATACCTTTATAAAGTGGAACAGTATTTTCAAATAGTACTAATTTTAATACGGAAACATGTGATTTGGGATGATATGCAAAACTCTCCATAAAAAAGTTTGTCTTCGAGTGCTATCTTAACTTCCTATACTTAAAGAGCAGCTCATTTTTGTCAGGACACCACTGAAAACACATCAGTACAATTTAATTTAGTTTTTTTTTTACATTTAATAACAAATTTTTTTACTTAGTTTGAAACAGCATTAGATTACAAAGCTCTGATTTCAAGGAAGTTGTCAGTGTGTAATGACCTGTAAAATGCGTCTCCCTCTTTTTTGAGTAGACTATTAGCAAGCTAATAAATATTAATGAACATTAGGTGAGTGCTTTATGAATATTAATGACTAGTAGCTGGTGTCAGTGAAAACAGGCTATGAGTTAAAGAGGCAAAAGATTTGATTAAAAATATATACAGTTGATGACTTTTAGAGTAAAATCACCTGGGAAGTGTTATAATGATATTTAGGATTAATATTAAAATGCCTGGGTGGGGTGCTGGAGAAGTGGGAAGCGTTGTCACCTCACAGTTCCAGGGGACCCTGGTTCAATCCAGAGCTCAGGATACTGTTTGTGTGGAGTTTCACAGGTTCTCCTCAATCTGCATGTGTTTCCTCTGGCTTCTCTGGTTTCCTCCTACCATCCGAAAAACATAGGGTTATGCGATGGACTGGCATCCCACCTCACACAAAGTCTTACCCAGATAGGCTCTGGATCCAACCATGACCTGAATAAATATAAATGTTAATAATAATGTTAACGAGTTGGCAGTAAAACACTACATGTTGAAAGTCAGATACACTGAAATCTAATTCAGCAAAAAATTCTTCAGAATATGAAATTCATTACAAAATATATGCACAGATTCATGGTCCTTAACATTTCACCAGGCTTGTTTTGAAGATCCTTAATACGAGAAGCCCTTTGTTCAACACACTTCAAGGTGCTTTAAACTAATTGAATTCATGTAAAATCGTGCTGCAAAAAAAAAACAAAAGAGAGAGATGAAATGAAACCAAAGTGGTTTTGCTTTCACAACAAGGCATTTGATCCTCACTGAACGTGAGTCATTAATCTGACAATATTATAGACACCTACTTCCTCATTATGTTAATGTACCATCCCAAGGTATGTCTCAATACAAAAAGAATGCACTGCATCTATGGTCATCATAATCAGCATACCAGAGCAAGTTTTGAATTGTTTACTTTGACATCAGTATAGATGGCCATCTGCTATGGAACCTGAGACAAAGGAAAGACATGTGAGACAGACACACACTCATTCCTGATGAAAGGGCTTCACACACAGTGAGGACAGCACACACCACAGCAAGCATGGGAGAAAGCTCAGGTAATTATGTGTAGGGAGCAGGACACTGTCCTCAAGGGGTCACTGAAGTGCACTCCAAACTCACAGCAGCTGCCAGCTTTTATTGTCCAATCTGGACGGCCTCCTGCGCCCACCATGACTTTTTATACCTGGAATCTTTCCATTCGGCCTTGCCGGCTGCTGAATCAAAGGCATCAAGGCTTTCGACGTCTCTGCTGACGTCAAATCCCGGCATCAACCCCGATCCCCTGGATTTCAGCAGTATAAAGAGCGATGCATCGGCAGGTCTCTGGTCTCTGCTGCCTGTCAATGAATAACCTTCAGAAAGAGAGAGAGTGTTATGTGAAAGATGTGCAAGATGAGATGTAATACTCTACAGGGCAATGTCAGGGGAGAATTACGTTCGGTTTTCAAAAGGAACTAATGGAATTGTTTTGATTCTAATGAGTAATCCTAAGTTACAGCTCAGTCAATTATGTTTATAGACGAATTATTGAAGGTCACCACTTTGAATTATTATTATACTTGAATTATTTTTTTTCTCTCCCCCCACTTACACATGCGCCACAAATAAACAACAAGCTAAATTAAACAGGTTGTTAAATTGGAATCAGGAAGGTGGGAGTAAGCCAAATGTCCTAAAGCTTGCCACAGGGCAAAGCAATGCAGTAAAAATGTGCTTATAATACAAATGCCCTCAGGCACAACTTCATCAGACCTACGTAGACCATCAAAATCACCACTGTTCATGTAAAAGATTACAAGTTGAATAAATTGCACCGGCTATCATCCTGATTTCTGCACCAGCTTATTGGGAAATGCCAGGTTTTTGTGACAGTTGAGTGAGGCACATGAGGTTTCTACTGCTAAACTGGATTTCATGAAGGTTGAATCATGAAGGATGTAGTGTATATTCATAATGGCAAACAAATATGTATAACGATTTAATGATTTGAGGTTTTTTTTGTGCTATTCAGGTTACCTTTTGTATGCATAATTAATATAAATGTTTGATATGTATGATATGGCCATATCATACCCATAAATGAACCTACCTATTGTTACATTAAAGGAATAATCAAAGTAAGGAATAGAACACAATGGGGTGTACTGTTATAGGAAAATCATCAACAATATGGTGGTGTGATGCAGTTGCCACCCTGTGTTTTTATTTAATTAATAAATAACTTTTTAACTGTTTATAGTTACATTTAATGTGTTTATACATACATTTAATGCAGCCTGTCAGGATATGGAACCACATAGTCCTCCATACTGAAGACTTTCCCATGTTGGAAAACCTAATGACTCATACAACATGCTTTTTGTTAAATAACAACATATTTTTAATCTGTATATTTTTAGCCCTAGAATCATGTGGAGCGTCCACCATACAAGTTCCTGTGAATGAGTTGTTACTATAGAAACAATGACATATTAGAACAAGCATATTAATATAAAAGTGATTTGAATTTTAGCCGGCACTATTGTCAAAGCTACTGTTATAGAAAAATTTATCAACAGCTTCTAACCATTCAGATTTGAGAATTCAATAGTGCTGTGGTACAATGTTTTTTAACCTAAAGTCTATGCATCCCACTTGAAGCTCATGTGTGATCACCATGGACATGAGCTTTAATGTTTCACTGTATTAAGGAAAAAAAAAAAATTACTAAAAATTGTCTTATAATGGAATGCTAAGGGCAGTGCTGGGGCATCCAATTATGCAAAACATTTTTATACAACATTTCAGGAATTCATCAGCCAAAGGCGTTTGTAAATTAAGCTCTAACTCTGTATAATTCGTCATTTCAGCGATGAGGCTACTTTCTCAGAGGGAAGATTTTGAGGTTTTAAGCTTTAATCTTGTATTGATATCAAACCTTTGGGAATGTGTGAGTAACTGCAATTACTTTTGTGCCATATTCCTCCAGTTGTTAGAAAATTGGATAAAACTACATAATAACTTTATAAGTAGCTTTGATGTCTGTCTTAACTCAACTTTGCATGTTGAAATTATTATTGGGAAATGTTGATTAGGTTGAAAAACATTGGCGTGTTCTTTTAATATAATGTAATATGGTATTAATTTAATATCCAATTACAATAATGATGTACTTAAATAAAAGACTGCAGGTTAATATGCTCACATTACTATTAATGTAGTGTTACTGGTGTCCCAGATACATTATCCCAAAAAGTTTTAATGTTAAGCCAGGTTGAGGGGAAATTCATCAAATTCCCCACTGTGACCAAAGAAACACTAGTTCTTCTAAACACCAGTTAAAAACATTTCTCAGTATCTGTCGGGCTGTTTTTTTTTTTTTTTTTTTATGCTAATACCATTGCATGACTCACTGTAGCTTTTCGAATTATGAAGATCTGCATTTCAGGGAGCTTCCGGACAAACCTGTGACAGGAGCTACTACGTAATATCAGAAAGCACTGCAAATTCCTGGTATATTCCCCCAAAAATTACTGGAAATCCATGCGAGCCGTGGCCAGCACTTTGGTGGGAATATGCGTAATAACGTTTCCGAGTCAGCCAGACAGTCTGGTGCTGGGAGGAAGCCGCAGAAATGGGAAAGACCCTCAGTGCCTAGCGAGATGCACTCACACATCCGTATCAGGGCTCTGAACATTAAACAGCCCCGTGTACAGTAGCTGATGTCGGCTAATCGAAAGGTCTAATTAGTTTTAGCCCAAAGCCAAGCTCTTTAACTATGGAGGCGCCCCATACGTCATTTATCATTGCACTGGCATGGCTCCAAGAATATGCAATACACACACACACACACACACACACACACACACACACACACACACACATGCATATACAGGCATTCTCTCCTCCTCACTTCAAGGCCCATTACCCAAAAGCCCAAAAGACTGACAGAGTAGGCAGGGAAAAGAAGGTGAAAGCCCTTTCAAGCTGACAGTAGTTGATGTGCGGTCCCACTGCTTTACACAGTACAGTACACACAGCACTATGCCCACAGGGCAGCTAACCAGTCACTTAACGCTGCTCAGACAGGTGCAGTGTGTACAATTGGACTACCTTTTGTAAGTGTACAGAAAAACACTGTGTACAGAGTGAACATACAGAGTGAATAGGACAGAATGACTTTGAACAAGATTAACATTTCTGTTTTTAGATATCATTGAAGCATGCCTGTATCATTAAAGCATACCTGTAAAGCTAAATGTTTCAGTCTACTACAAGAACTTCGGCCGTTTTGGAAAAACTAGTATATCTCTATCAACAAAATTGTCTGAATAATAAATAATACATAGAGCTAACTGATAAACTGAGCTAATATCAATAAATAAATAAATAAATAAATAAATTTGTAAATAATCTGAGCTAATCTGACAGGATATCTGAGAGTACTTTTTAGTACTTTAGGACTTTTTACTAAACCTAGACAACTAGTTAATCTGACAGGATTTCTGACAGGATTTTTAAGTTAACAATTGTTCATAATCTTCAGTATATTTTAAGCGGTATTCATAAATGTTCATAATCTTCACTTCTAATGCTAGTTAGACGGCTAATATGAGGTAACCTGACAGGATTATATTCATATTCACAAATCTTCATAATCTTCATTGCTAATTCTAGCTACATGGCTAAGATGAACTAAGCTGACAGGACTTCTAGCAGGATATTTAAGTCTTACTCATAAATGTTCATAATTTTACTACTAATGCTAGTTAGAAGACTAATGTGACCTAACCTGATAAGATTTTTAAGCCACATTCAAATTTCCATAACACTTACAACTATCTAACATGAGCTTTTCATAAATATTCAAAATTAATAAATATTCAAAATTTTCATTGCTAACATTAACCAAGTATATAACAGGACAGGTATAAAATACGATCAGCTGTTAGTAAATAATAACAATGTTATTAATGTTATTAATAATTAGCACTAACTGAGGGAGATGTTGTATTGCTTTTGGTAAATGACTGATCTTGAATTAAAGTTACCGGATCCCCGACATCCTGAGACTATCTGAGTTTTCTCAAATAAGAAATGTTAGTACGGATATTTTGCAAACGTAAACACATAAATACATACGTTGCATTAATGAGCTCTGAGTGCAGTCCTTAATCCTGTCTTGTTGCTCCAGAACACAAAGCGTCTTCCTGTCTTTATGTTTGTGCTGATGAGCTGCTCCGCTCATTATTTTCATGAAATGTACCATGACTTGTAAGGTTATTCTGCACATCTGAATGCACTAATTGAATACATGAAAGTAAATGTTTTGAAAAACATGGTTGAAGTGTACACTGCAAGGGCATCACAATGCGCCGCATTCTGATGAGGGTTCAGCTCGAGTACCCTCTCTATATTAGGCAGGAGTTTTCATATTTCAGGAGCAGAATGCTTGAAATGCAAAGTACAAAGTTGTTGCTCTAAATTCACATTAGACCAGTTATGTAGTATTTATAAAAACTGCAACTACAACTGCAAATAAGCTCCATTGTAGGCCTTCGGCTGCCACATACTTAGATCTGTTCACGTGTACTGTCATTTTTAATATCCAATTTTTCAGGATTTACATTCCCTATGAGCATGTTAGACCCTGATTAAACACCATTCAACTTCATATGGGGCTGATTACTCTTGATTGATTGAGTGGTGCCGATTGTCCCTGAGCACTCATAGCAGCAGTCCTTGCAGGCCAGCAGGCTAGTGGACATTCTCTCTTCCTCTTCGATTGGCAGTTAATAAAAGACACTGGCAGTCATGTTGAGGTGATACAGTCAAATTAAAGGCTGCATTCTCTTTCTCTTCATGTCAGGGCCAATATCAGAAGGGCACTTCTCTCTTTTCCCATGCACTTCCTGACTCACCAGCTATACTCTTGATACAGCAATTTAGGTGACTCGGAGGAGGGGTGGCGGTGTGAATGAGCTGTTAGGAGTGATTGACAGCTGCTTGAAAGCTGTGTCTGTGCCTGGTTGCTCACGCCGGCATTCAGGGTGCTTGTGGTTATTGCAGGAGGCAGGAGTGATTTAATAACACTGCTGTAAGAAATACACTCTGTCGATCAGCCGGTAGAGCTAAATTACATTCCAGTTTAATGGCGGCCCAAGTTCACGTCAGCTGCCATCTTCATGTTCTGGGTCAGGTCTGGACCTGTGACGATTCCATATGATTTCAGAAGGGCAAGCAGAGTTTTTTTTTTT
>CM040999.1:6017365-6039200 GCA_022985145.1 Pangasius djambal
GATTGGAAAACACTGAACATAGGGGTTCCTACAGAAGGACAACTGAAGACCCCTTGAGGGTTCTAGATTTGACCTTTTTTCTAAGAGTGTAAAGTCTTAGCTAAAATAGTTATTATCGAACAGACATAATCCAAATTTTAAAGAGCTTATTCATCATCTAAACTTATTTGAAATGATTCCCTGATTTTTCACAGCTGGTCTAATTAATGGGAATTTTTATTTGATGATTAATCGGCTGAATTACATCATTTTTTTTTTCACGGCTGTGAAAAATGTCCTGGTTGCACCTTTAAAACCTCAAAAACCCCAGCATCCGCTCATGGTGCATCTCTAGTAGAAGTAATTAGTGTGTGGCTCAGTCCAGGTTCTGATCTTATCACAGTCCATTTAGCTGGGCTTTGGCTCCTTCCATTCACTGTGCTGATATATCTACTATGGATCCTGCTGTCATCTGCTAATTGTCTTGGAAAGGTTTTGTTATCTCTAAGCACCACAATTATAGTACAATCCTCTTCTCTCTCACTCTCTCACACACGTGATTTGCACTAGACTAGGAACATAATTTTCCTGTCCAGGGTCAGGGACCATCTTTTACTTCCAATTTGAGCAGATCAATATTTCTCCAAGTGGCTTAATCTTATCTTGTTAATGCAATAATGAGGGTAACATGGGTTACGTTTCTTAGGCGATAAAGGCCTAATTTGTTGATTGTGTGAGGAGGAGGGGGAAGAAGCCAATATTCCACAATTTCACCCAATATCTATTGATCCCCTAGACAGTCTGATCCTTTAAATGTCTGTGTACTGACGTGTTGGTCAAAGAAGTCTTCAGGAACGACAACATGTCTCGCTCTCGAAAGCACAGATATTTCTTAAGTGCTACACACATGTGCATGTACACTAAGTAACCACAGGCACTTCGATCACTTTATTACAGTGCTGAACACTTTGAACTCTTAGTCTTGACTGCCAACTAGTGGTGAAATTTGAAATTGTGGCTCCAGCACTCCAGAGGAAAATGCTCTCTTACACAGAAAAGAGCTGTGAAAAGCCAATAATACAACCCCATGAGGAATATCTACTTCTTTCCCATGAAGCAATTCACACCTGACCATGGTTCAACCTCTTGGTTACACTTGTGCTGACCCACAACCCACGCACTTGCTCACACACACATTCACGGTCCTGGCATATATCCATCCTCCCAATCACACAACCCAACTGGTTACTACTCAAGATAGAATTCAAACTGGCATTTGTTGCAATTTCCAGTCTCATTTGTCACGGAGCAGTTCGTTGCGTGAAGACTAATGCATCCTGAATAATTACTCGTTGAATAGATGACACTATTAATATGGCCCTTTTAGCGTGGAGATTTCTACTTCCATAATTAAATGGTGTGCAACACTGAGCACAGACAGCTCGTGACAGCAGCTTGGCAGGACTCGCAATTTTCTTGTTTGTTTGTTTAACGTGTGTGAGAGAATGAGAAGGAGAGAGAGGAAGAGAGGGAGAGGTGTTTAGATGAATGAATCATAAACCATGAATTACGCATTCTTGTAATTCACCCTACTTAGAGTTGATTCACGTCTCATTTCTCTGCTGTATCATGCAGCCTATGTCATGAGATGGTGAGGTCAAAAGCGCATAATAGTGGAGCTCATGTTAGCCTCAGAAGTGTAAGATAAAGGTGTTAACTTAGGATCAACACTCTATTTCAGGAGGGTTGCGAGGAAATAACACTCTCCCCATACTCAGTTAATAGAATACATATTATTACTGTACTGTATTACTGTTGCCAACCACAAAGTTGATTATCATCCAATAATAGCCCAAAGTGTTTCATTTCACTTATACCACAATACTATTACTATATAGTTCCAACACTGACTATTTTTCATTTATTAAAGAACGTACTCTTATAAATTTCACTTTTTATTCTATTTTTTGCAGACTGTCCACAAAATAAGTTAGTTGCTTATGTTATAGCAGCTGTAAACAGTCCCTCACCAGCTTCTCTCTCTCTTGAAGTTGATAAAACAAAAAAAAAACACAGCTTTTCATGTTGCCAAGAAACCACAAAGCCCTAAGAAGCCCTTCTTAAGACTTGTGTCAGAAACCTTAAAGTTACAACTTTAACACTGACTGTTACAAAGCGCTGACACTGAAGACTCAGTGCAAAAAGGTTAAATAAATGTCTCCTTACAGAAAACTTCACCATATCAACCACTTTTAAAATCCGTTTATGTGGAGCGTCTGCCATGTAAGTCCATGTTTAAGTTGTTGCTATAGAAACAATGATGTATATGTATTCTGTTATATTATGAAATATAATTTAGCTGATCAACCACGAGTGGCAAAGTTAAAAAAAACTTTCCAATCCAGAAAAAGCCTCGGATGTGCCACATAAAGGTTTTGACCTCAAAGGTACATACAGTAGAGTGCCATCTATCCCACTGTCCTGCACACCAACTGTGTTCCATGCCAAGTGTCAAGGACAGCACTAATTAGCTGACTATAGGCAACGAGAACAAACCACACCATCCAAACTCTACCTCCTTCCTTCCTTCAGACTCCCAGTTGCTTTTGATTAAGGCTTCCAGGTATGATATGTACAAATAAGGAAGTGCTTCTTCAGCTTTGTGCTGAGAGCAGTAACTCAGCCCTTATCCCGTCTCACTTTGTATCTGATCACTGTACTTAACCTCGCTGACCTGCAGCAATACGCAATCACTGGGAAATGCAGTGGTCTGGAAGTGGGTACTACACTCACGTAACACTACGAAGCTTCTGAACTCTGGATGCTCTCTCTTTGCAGATTAGTCTCAGAGCTGTGATGCCCGAGGCGCTAAACTTGGACTAGAAGCCCTCTGTTGTTGCCTTGTGTGAAGTGGACTTTGTCCTCTCTGCTTCCGCCAAACTAATCCGAATCACTGACAGCCACGGGAATTGACAGGGACAACAAGCATGCTGGAAAGCGTGATATTTGGCAATGCTTTGGACAACAGTTCTTTAGACACATATTAAAGGAATAGCATTATTCCTTTAGTTATTCTTGATGTACCGCATCTGTAGCAAATGGGTAATTACCACGGACAAGAATTTTGACATGAAAAGAAAGTTCTTAATAACTACCCTTAGGCTTTTATTATACAGTAAGCCTACAGTAAGTGAGTAAGCAGGTTTTTCTTTCACCATTAAAGAGGGTCCTGAGAAGACAGAGGGGCACGGGGGGCCCTAAGAAACCAAAATTGTCTGACGGTTGGACCCTGACCAGAAGTCCTAACTTGAATTGGAACACCTGAAATTTTGGAACAGTGGATTTCTCCATATGCAATATGGTGCTTTATTTTGTCACATGACACAAAGACTCTCTATCTATCTCTCTCTCTCTCTCTCTCTCTCTCTCATGCTGGAACATGGCCGAGCATGGTACAGGTAATTTGGTAATGGTGTCCCATGTGGCAGAGCGACAGATTAATTATTAATCAGCTTGTTTGAATGGCAGACATGATAAATGGGCTGTCCAATTAGAACACACACTTCACTGATGCACCACAGGAGAAAGAAAACAAACAAAATGAGCAAAAACCACACTCAGACAAGCGTACTGGAAGCACAAGAAGTGTTAGATACAAGGAGAGGTGTGTGTTCTATATGAAGTGAGAATCATCCGGGAAGTCACATGTAGCGACAAGAGGAAGAGGAGAACTGTGTAACTGTGGATTCGTTTACGTGTTTGTGTGTGTGTGAGTAAGTATGTCCACACAGATGTGGTGTTTTAATGATGTCTGGGACATGTGATGGCGTCACTGTGTGGACTCCCAGCGCTAATGGGATCAGCACAGAGCTGCTCTTGAGACTCGGTTTCAGAAAATGACGCACAGCCCATAGGTGGAGAGAGAGAGAGAGAGAGAGGGAGAATAATATGAGGGAGGGAGATAATGAGAGGGAATCAATGACTAAGGAAAGAATCAGTGAATGACAAATTCATGACTTGTAAAGATTTATAAGTAAATAAATACATAAATAAATATTTATATAGAATATAGTATTCAGTATATATTTTATATAATGATATAAAATATACACTCACTGATCACTTTATTGGGAAGGCTTGTACAGTACATCTGCCCATTCATGCAATTATCCAATTAATGTGGCAAAGCAGTGCAGTGCATCAGAATGGGGAAAAATGTGATCCCAGTGACTTTGACCATGGCGTAGTTGTTGGTGCCAGATGGGCTGGATTGAGTATTTCAGAAACTGCTGATCTCTTGAGATTTTCACACACAACAGTCTCTAGAGTTTACACAGAATGGAATGAAAAACAAGAACCGTTCAGTGGCAGTTCTGCCTCGTAGATGAGAGAGGTCAGGGGAGAATGGCTAGATTGGTGGAGGCTACAGGCTCTGCATGTACAGGCTACAGGCTCTGCATGTATCTACATGATTTTATGAATTGCACCACTACAATATGATTGGCGGCTTGGATAACCTATTGATCTGTATTTGATTAACAAACGTCTGCTTAAATTTTCTTAATCCTCACACATTATAAGCTTTTGTCCCTAATTTTTAAAATTAATTTTAAGGTGAGCAGCTTGATCAGACCTGAGAGGATGGACACAAGAGTAAATGACCACAACAAAACCAAAGAACAGAATGTTATGCTTCTTGTCTGTGCATACAGCAGTAAAAACAGCCTGGAAAGATGCAGCCGAAATTCAGTTTCATCCTTGTTGGTTTCATGATTAATAGGATTGCACTGCTTCCACTCATTTTGGAAAAATCTAAGATGTTTTTCAATGCAACAACAATCCCTTTTACCTGACCGTCTACATGACTGAAGGGCAACTACAGTTAACTTTTAATGCTTAACCATTGGTGACTTGTTCAAGGCTATATATAAGACACATCATTTTGATGTTCTTATGTTTAATTTTGCAGCGGCGCTTCTCGTTAACACTTTGGACTAGTGCCACGGGCTCATTAGAGATCTGTTTTGCAGCAGAGAAGAAACACATACTTCCATGTTCAATCTTCTTCTGGTTTGTCATCCTTTTTGTTTGCTGTGTCATCACTTCACTAATCAGACCAGAGAGTGTAAATGAAATAAGAAATCTAGACTATGAATGTCTGTGAAAACTTTTTTCCTTTCTCGATGAGCAGCCACAAAGAGAATCTGCTACACAAGGTTCATGGATTCAAAATGAATTGGATAATATTGGATAATACTATTTTTAATTTCACCTCCAAACACATTTTGGAGGGGAAAAGCATGATAGAGTAAATGATACACCTCATTCATGTTCATTACATCTTCATTTGTTTTTCTCAGTCATTGATGATGACGTGTTACAGACGTGTCAGTGAAGAGTCTGGGGGAAAAAATCAACTCAAATGGAGATCACATCTATTTTGATTGACCTGACATGACTGCCACTGATAGGCTGCATGAATCTACAGTCTGGGCTAGAAGGATTTCAGACCCAGTGTTGCTTCTTCATACCATTCTGTGTATTTTTCTTATGACGATTGGTGGTGCTGTTGCACTTGGGTCCAAGACATTTATTAACAGCAAATAATCTCATGTGGATGCCAAAAATGAAACCATATTTTGCCTTTTTACTTTGAAAGGCAGTGGGGCTTAGCACCTGCTAGCACATTTATACCAGCTATCCCAGCATGGATTTATCTGCTCAAATACTGGTCTCCCGGTCTAATGGGTGTGAGATACTCTCCATTTGATTCAATTTACAAGTTGTATAATTTACAAGTTGTACATCCAGCTTTATTGATAGAGGTATAAAATGGTCTTTTGTTCACTAAAGCTTCCCCCTGGCTTAACCTGCAAACCAATCAGTCCAGTGCATGGCTGTTTTTGATTAAACGCATAGCTATTTTGTAATCTATAATATGGTAGCAATTTTTGAAGGAGGGAGAGTAAATGACCCGCCTGTCTGACTGAAATACATTTGCCACCCATAACTCATAAACATAGAAGTAATCTTCCATGAAAACCAATTTATTCAATTGCTGAGGGATTTGTGTAGGTGTGTATTTATTGACTGACTAAATCATTCATAAACATACCAGTAGCAGTTCTCCCGGCACTCGGGTGCAGTCACACTAGTGGCAGGGTTATGGTCTGGCTGGTGAATCAGTTTATTTATTGCAGAGCTTCAGCATTAAAAAAACGACAAACCAAAAAAAAATTGCCTGATGACACTTACTTAAACCAAAGCCCAGACAAACAATTATGAATGTTCAGATTTCAGCCTTTTCACTTCCTCTGACACCATCAGCTCTATTTAATTCTGCCCAACATGTGCTCCCATCACATATTAAGCTATTTCATTCTGCCATACTCAGAGCTCAAACATCACTTCCTCCCTGACACGTATTCCTATCTCATGATGTAGGACATGGCCTTACTCAGCTTCCCCCACTGCCTAGGAAGAAAATAGCCTGTGTCCATGTCACTCCCCACTCTATACTCTTTAAAAAAAAGGTTCCATCTAGCACCCTAAAGGCTTTCTTGGGTTGTTCCTATAGGGGAACAAGGTAGGAGCATAGAACACAACAAAGAGTTCCAGGTAGAACCCCTTTAGAAAGCAAGTATCATTAACCATCCATGAACCACCATGAAATGGTCACAGGACTACCACATCCTCACATTACTCACTTTCAGTAAGCGTCAAGGTTTGCGGTGGGTCTGTAGCCTATCTCATGAGTACCGAACACATTCTGAGGTGAGAATACAGCTGGATGTGACACCAATGGGAGGAAGGTAGAGAACCCATGTGAAGAACATGTGAAACTCTGCACAGACAGTAAGCCAAGCTGAGGATTAAACCTGGGACCTTGAAGCTGCGAGGTGGCAGTTCAACCCACTGCACCACTGGTAGCATCCTTCATCATGAAAAGTCACCCAAAAATAATATTGTCCAGATATTACATGTAAATTTGAGGATGCAAAATTGCCCATCAATTGCTGAAATGCTGTGGGGGCTCCAAACAAAACAAATGGAAGTTCTTAAACTGAAGACCATTGTTTTTTCCATGGACACTGGAAACTGCTGGATAAACAGTGTCTGCTAAAATGATTTGGAAGCAGTTGAAGAGGTTTAAAACAATTAGAGCTTGTTTTAAAGTTTAAAGTTTAAAGTTTGAATGGTAGCCTGACACAACATCTAGTTGAAATAATCATCTTCATATAGCAAATAGTTTATTAATTATGTTGCTAAAATTGCAGAGTTTTCCAACAACTGCTCTGAATCTTGATCCAGTGGATGTGACTAAACCTTCCTTTTACATCAGGGGAAATCTTGGAAAACAAAGTACGACTGAACATAAACTCACTTAAAAAAAATCCAAAGTATCTAAAAAATGTTCTTGACCTCTATTATTGAAGATCATCAACCTGTCAGTTTGACAAGGTGGTTTCCCTGAATAGCTGGGAGCATTTGTATGACCTATCTTTAAGTGGGGTCATCTTTAAGCAACTACAGGTCCATACTGTAAGTATTTTGCTTGTCATGTCTAACATAGCTGAGAAATGAGTGTCAAAATGGATCGCCACTTTTCTGTTCAGGCAACGTATAGGGCAGGGTTTGTGAATTGGCGGGACCAGCAAAGTATTTCATCAGACTGAACTGAGCATTAAAATATACTGTACAGATCACAGTGTGAGACAAAAAAAAGGTTTTTTTTTAACATGAACCATCATGACTTCTGTAGCAGATCCTCTGATTATCCAATCTATGCATTTATGTAAATTATTTACCTGAAGAAAGGGAAGAGTGTTCACAGTGAAGCAAAACATAAGCACATCAAATCCATGTGTTATTTACAGCCATGAGCTAATCACTAATGGTTAAGCATTCAGACGTAATTGTTGTCATCATTCTGTCATGTTAATCACTTATCCTGATATTTATAAGCAAGCACTTTTATGTAGCTGGATCTTCTGGAATTGTAGTTGCTTTAATGCCACTGCTATAGGGGCAGCTTCATACCTCGGTTTCTGGTGACTATGAACTACTCAATAAATTGTGTGAGTCTGAGCAGATGGGAGAACATAACCATAAATACTGATTGTAAAAACACCACCTGGCAGATGGCCAACAAGGAGGACATTAATACTGAATTTTAAAATTGCCACGGTTCATCTATTACACTTTCTGTTTACATCCCTCGACTCTGTTAGGAGGTTCACATGGTATGTTTGACATGGCTCCCTCTTCTTTATACCTCATCATATACTGTACATATCCCCAAACTCTTGCACTAGATGTAGAGAACCATACCAAGAACTTTACCCCCATGTTGTGAACTAATGGATGTTTGTTCCCCCATGGTATACTCATTGGTCTTGTTCTTGGAGCTAATTCTCCTGTGCTAATTGCCCTAACGAATGCCTACAAAGCCAAGATTTCATGTTTGCTCCCAGCTCTCACTAATCAGGTCTGGGTAACACCAGGTCTGCAGTCCCTAACTGTGAACAACAGGGAAGCAAGCTTATTGTCCCAATTTTAGCATCTTAGTGTAAGAACGTACAAATCATCAGCTTTTATGTGAGTGAGCACAGATAACAATGGTCTCAGTTGTGTCTAGGCATAACTTTGGTTGGGGCAAAGCCAGTCCTCACTATACACTGACCTTAAAAACATGTTAGTTATGAACTGTTGGTGCAACCGGCTGCAGGAGCATAAAACGTAATTATCCTTAGAAGTCTACAACCTTTACCTAGTACCTGTGGGTTACGGAAACTAAATCAAAAAAGTAAAACAGTTAGCCAAACCTAATTCTGAACCTAATTCTGAGTAATTCTGAAAAGTCGTGAAGGAACAACTGTTCCTGTGGTAGAGGAGAACTCAAACACTTCAGGGCTTGCTGTTTGCTGTTATCAGTGCTGTAACAGTTTAAAAAGTAACACAGCTAAACCCAGTTCTGTATTCTGTGAAAGCACGATGGGACTGCAAATATCATGATATCAGTGTTCTGAATTTCTGTGCATGTCCTCCCCGTGTCTGCATAGATTTCTTCCAGGTTCTCCAGTTTCCTCCCATGCCAGTTGTGAATAAGTGTGTGAATGTGTGTGTGTATGTTGCCCTGCAATAGACTGGCATTCCATCCAGGGTGTATTTCCGCCTCGCGCCTAGCGATCCCAGGATACGCTCCGGATCCACCGCGACCCTGACCAGGATAGAAACGGTTCATTACAATTACTTTTGTAAAACGTGTATCTACTGGCTTAGAATTAAATTGAAACTTCAAACTTTCAAACTTTTTCTCACATGTCTCATCATTTCACTCTTTCACTCTTTTCTTTTCTCTGGCTTTTTGTGCTTGAGACATCAGGCTTCCGCATTCCCTCGTTCCTAGCCGCAACTTTAGCTGCTTCCTTTGTGAATGTCCCCTAACAACTAACAAGGCAGTGTGAGCTTAACCAGTTCTTTTTTCCTATCTTCTGCTCAACACTGCTGCAAGCCATCAGTTCACTCCCCAGCTACCTGTCAATAGATGAGTCACCAACACCAGTGAGACAGAGGGAGAGAAAGGAGGGAAAGAATTGGTAGAGAGAGAGAGAAACAAAACCCAGACAGACAGCGAAAGAACGAGAAGGAAAAGGCATGAATAAGTATACAGACACACATAGAGAGAACAGGAAAGAGAAAGGTTGGTAATGAAAGGCCAGGCCCACAGAGGGGATCACACAGCAGAATGTGTGATGTGGTCTTTCATATCAAATGTGCTGTCTATCTCTCTCTCGCTCTCTGTCTCTTTCTCTCTCTGTCTGTCTCTCTCTTTCATACATACTCACTCATAGCCTCATATGATTTCTAGCAGTAATACTGAGTTGACATCACCAGTTACACTGTGCTCTTGAATTCTCGACTCTGATTGGTCAGAAGGTGTTGATTCATTCATAACAGCAGCTCATAGAGTAGTTGCGACTGCAAGACAAATCACAGGTTTATATGAATGCACCCTTTTGTAATACGTTTCTATAGCTACTTATTCACAGGGGCTTGTAAAGCAGAAGTGCCACATAATTTAAATATAACAATAAACTGAGTAAAAAATGTGATGTTATTTCACATGAAAAAATGTGTTAAACTCAGGGTCAGACTCTACCAGTCAGAGGCAAAGCTGTAACTCTAGGAGAGTCTTCAGGACAGAGGGCTTTGTGCTTTGTCAGTAACATGACAAGCTGGTGATATAGCTGCTATAATGTAAGTGGTAACAAGAACTAATGTGTTTCACAGATATTCCATTAAATGTAACTAAAGACAGCAAATATCACTGAATACCATGTTATTGTGAAGATGGCAAAGCCAGACCAAAATGCATTATATAACTCATTCAGAATGCACTGTTGTTGTTTACACTCACGTATTCCTCCCAAGATTTCAGTGTTACTTTAACTGTGTACAAAATCACAACACAGGCAGTTGAATTCAGCTGTTCCTGTCAAAAATACTGATGTCCAAACCACACAGATTTGGTTCCCAACCACCAGTGAGTCCCTGAATAACTAATAAAGCAGTAAAGCATGCCTTAGGTAATAAAGTTGCAGTAAGAGACCTGAAAAAAAGAGGAACGTGATAGTTACCTGAAGCAATTTAAACACATTCATTAAAAATTTATGGAACCAGCAACTTTAAATGTGTTTGTGTGGCTCTAAAATCTAATAAAGTCTCACTGAAATATACAGCAGCAGAAGAAAAAAAACATAGCTAGAGTTGCACCAGAGAATTCTCTGGTTTTAAAATTACACTGGAATCTTGATTAACTTCAATACTCCCACAGTCAATATTCCAACCGACGTCATTCGGTGCCTACTCACAGGCCTGTACTCATAACTCGTTTATAATAATCCATAAATCTTCGCCCCTTCACTTGCACTCTGTGAGTAAATGAATACAAGCTCTAAAGCGGGTGGTAGCTCAGCTGTCACGGAGCCAGAGCCGAGAAAATCAACAAGTCGCATACCACATACCTACACACTCTTACGCTCTAACACATTCTTAGAGTACACACACTGCTGTGTGCACAAAAGTGCGCACGATTCCGACCCTCTGCGTCCCCGGGAGGCCAGACCTTAGCATAATGCAGCAGTCTGACTTAATCACTCTGTTGGATAAAACTTGGAGCATTTTCATATTTGGTCTATTTTCATCAGAGATGTTGCTTGTGCAAGGTCATTACAACTAATTCAGTTGAACTTTGTCCAAAAGTGCATATGAATATGTAGAAGTTGAAGCAACTTTGTTTCAATGCGTATTTTAAGCACCATATCAGATAGAGCAAAGGTTCTTAAATGGATACGTTCGTTCTGAACCATAGCTGCAATTTCGCCAATGATAAACACATTCCTAATCATGCAGTTGAGTGTAAAAATACTTATGACAGAATGAAGAGAAGCAAGATGATGTTTTTGTAATTGTGTTAGGTTTCACACAACAAATGATAAAAAATATTAATAGTGAAACAATACAAATGATATGAGTTTCCCTTTTTGAGGGAGATATACAGTAAATATTATTTTTAATAATGTGTACACTCACGCTTTGTCTTTATAATTTCCTCCCAACTCTCCTGGATGCTGACAGTTGTAATATCAGTCCCCCCTTATCTGATAACAGTACCTTCTTCAGATCAGGTCTGAAGACTGAGAGCCTCATGGCAGAACTTCATTTCAAATTTCTGTTGATTTTGTTTTATGTTTTGAATTATTGTCTTGTTTCCAATCACATCCACCTTTTATTCATAACATTTTGAATTCTAATTTTTTGTAACAATTGCAAAATAGAGGAACGTTTTTCTTTTTTTTTTCATTCACAAGCTGTTGGGGATGCAAACTTTTGCACTCCCCTGTAATTTTTGTTATAATAATATTGTTACATTGAAACAGATGATGCATAGACAACTGTTTTTCAATTTCATCATTGAGACAGTTCAAGAAACAAGGGAGTGCAGCCAATTTTTGTAACCTCACTGAGAGAAACTTAAGAATGACTACAAGCTATGATAAGCATCTGAGGAAGATGGAAAACATATAGACTCAAACGGTGATGAAGATATTTGGTCCATCTTAAAGACCTAACAGACAGAAACATGGAGCTATTATGGAGGTCAACAGCCAAACAACTAAATACCAAAAACAGAAACCAGAAATTGTTTCCTTGGAGCTCCACGGGGCAACAGTGACATAAAAAGAGCAATAGTGCTAGGTGTATACATGTGTGTGTATGTGTGTGTGAACTGTGTGTACATGTCTGCCTTCATGCTCAACATGTACAGTTATTGTGGTTTTGAAGGGTGGGTGTGGGAGATTTGTAGTCCTCAGGCATTCACTGGAATATGTTTGTTGTGTAGTTGTGTACACATGTTTCTCGTGTAGTTGTGACTTGCGGTGACAATAACTTGGTCACTTAAGTACTGTGCTTTGACTGTCATTATTTGGGACTTTTCTTGAGACTTGACTGTCTCGACTTGGGGCTTGACCTGGGACTTTTCTGTCAGTACTTGGGATTTAAATTAGGACTTGCCTGTCTTTACTTCAGACATGACTTGGGATTTGTCTGTATATACTAGGGACTTAAATTGGGATTTGCCTTTCTTTAGTTCAGAACTGAATTGAGACTTGTCTGCCTTTAGTTGGGACTTCACTTGGCACTTGTATGTCATTACTGGGGACAGTGCTTGCCTGTCTTTACACAGAACTTGATTTCAGATTTGTGTGTTTTAATTAGGACTTGAATTGGGACTTGTCTGTCTGTATGTGAGACTTGACTTGGGACATGACTATTTTTACTAGGGACCTGAACTCACCTATATTTACTTCAAATTTGAGTTGGGACTTGACTTGAGACTTGACTTGGGAATTGTCGGTCATTACATGGCACTTAAATTGGGACTTTTTGTCTTTAATTGAGACTTGACACGGCACCTGACATGGGACTTGCCTGCCTTTACTTGGAACCTGACCTGGGATTTGTTTGTCTTTCTTCAAGACTTGACATGGGACCTGACTTAATACGTGACTTAGGAATTGTCTGTCTTCAATTAGGACTTAAATTGGGACTTGGCATGACATCTGACTCATGATTTGACTTGGAACTTGAGCTGGGACTTAAATGTCTAGACTTGATACTTCCTTGTTACTGGCAAATGAATGACTTGTTCAATCCTATTTTCAGCTGTGGGGAAAATGTGACCTTAAACTTCATAAGAGCAGATTATTAAAATGCAAGAATTCGCTGCCTTGGACCCTTTTTTACTACAGCATGCTTGTCAACATGTGGGTGAAAGGCCACCCACACATCACTTGTTCCCAGCATGTATTACTAACATCGCTTCTGCTTTACACTCTTCACGACGCACACTGAATTGCTAAAATGGATGCGCACAGTGTAGATTTGGTGGTTATATCAGCGAAGAATGCATTCATGCTTCTTTTTACATACAAAATACATTCTTTTTACGTATTTACATACATGTAAATGTATCTACATTTAAAGTCAATTATTTTGACTTTAAATGTAGACACACTGACAACAGCACCATTTTTTGTACCTCTTGTAGCTCTGAGGATATAGATTCCCTGGAATGAAGAGTCAATTCTAATTCAATTCAGCTCCTTCTGTCCACAGAAATTATGTATAAAGGTTCTTATGATAGGTAAATCATCTAAGACATGAATACACTTGTGTGAAAAACAAAGAAGCCAAGACAAACAACAGTGATTAATTTTACAATATGACATTATGAGGAATAGTCTTATAGTGTTATATTCTTCCCTATCTTTTTGCATTAAAACCCAGTTAAAGTGAAATCAGTGGAAAAGCAAGGGTTGCTTATATTATATTAAGATCTTATATTATTGATATTTATTTATTTGTGTATATAATTTAATCATGTTGCTATGAAAGCATACAGTCAGTAATCCACTACCACTTTGGACACCAGTCCCGCGTAGGTCACCACACACAATCACAAGCTCATTCACACTTGGGGGCAATTTCGTGTAGACAACCCACCTAAAGGCAGGTTTTCTGGGAGGTGGAAGGAAACCAGAGAACCCAGAGGAAATCCACTTGGACATGGAGAACTCTACACAGACAGTAACCCAAGCTCAGGATCGAACCAGGGACCCTGGACCTGGCAGCACCGTGAACTATATGGTTGGGCCGAAGTAGTTACTCCTACAGAAAGTGCACCTAATAAAGTATATAATGTACATTATACTGTAAGGATGTGAGGTTATAGGAAAATAATCAACAATGGGGTGTAATGTGGCCCGACATGAAGCAGAATTACTGTTATCATCCCGAAACTGATTATATTCCAATGAAAGCACATCCTGAAGTGTTTTATTCCCCTTACACCACAACAGTTTGCCAATACTACCAACCTTTCTATTATTTAAAAAACAACACATGTACATTTTATCCTTTTATAGTTATGTTTGATGATATGAATTGTCAGTGAAACACATTATATAGCAGCTATAAACAACCATTCCCTCACCAGACTCTGTTTTGCTCTCTCAGCAAAGTACAGCAAAGCGTGGAGTACGCTCTGCGTGCGAAAACTTCAGGTTACAGCTTTAGCTCTTACTGTTGCAAAGCTCTGACAATGGAGACTCCTTCCATAAATACCAAATAAAGGTCTCCTTACAGAAAACTTCACCATATCAGTCATTTTTAAATCTGTTTATGTGGAGAATCCAAAAATACAATTCCCTGTGTAAAGTGTTACTATGGAAACAATAACGCATTAGGACAAGCGCATAAATATGAACCTTGCAGCCGGAAGTCGTGGTGTTATTGAAAATGAATCAAAACCTGGCTAATCAGAATTGAACATTCAACAGCACCGTGCTATAATTATATGTAATACTTAAAAACATCATAATCTCAACAATAAATGGTACTCGCCCGTACAATTTACAAAGTTAAAAGTCATTAACATTGTGTTTCTTGATTTTTCTTTGTAAATTCATTTCTCTAAGCTTCAAATCAATATATAGATCTGAAAACTGGGTATCAAATCTTCATCACCAGGCTGGAAAAACCGACACACTGCATGTGCCTTAGTGGACCTTCAGATTGGATTGATGCAAAAGCCATTAAAAAGTCGTTACTGCACTATAAGCTCTTACTGTAGAGTTGCAGTCTTGCTTTTTATTATAATTCACTGAATCCTTTTTGGCATTTTAGAATTCATACATTTCAATCTTTTATGAGGGAATTTATGAAGAGACTTCGTTTGTCTGTGCCAGTAAAAATGTAAATACACTTGTTTTGCAGAAGATGCCTATAATTGAAATCAGAATCCACACGACTTTGCTGTGAATGGGAGGGAGGAAGCAAGGGAGAGAAAAACAGAGAAAGGGAGAGAAAGCGCATGCGTGTGCCAGAGAGAAAGAGAGTGAAAGAGAGAGGTGAGTCATACTTAAACTCAATGGCCTCATACAAGCACTTGCTGCACAGAGGGGAGGATGACGTGCTTTTGCTCCATTCCAGCATCAGCTATGACCATGAAAATAACATTACAGGACCCTGACTCATATGATCTGTGGCTTTTAAAGGCTTCACACCTCTAAGCGATAAATCGCCAGGAACAGATTAAGATGCTTTTCATTCATTGGACCTGAGGTTGATTCCCTCCCTCCCTGCTTTCTTACATTTCCACACACACACACACGTATTAAACACACCCATTTCTCTGTCTCAGAGAACTAGCCTTGATCTCCAGTATAAAACTTAAGCGAAATTAATGAACATGGACAACTAGAAAGCAGACAGCAGAGCAAAGATGACAGAGTAAATCTTTGTCACATCTCATTTAGGCTGTAAAATTTACCTTTACACTCTATATAAATTAAGTGGACTCTGGAATATCAGGCTTTGTATAAATGCATGTACTATAGATAGACTTGTGACCATGTGTTTCTAGTAGCGTGATGGTTTTATTTCTTCACCATATTGTTGTGGGGGGCATTTATTTATTATTCTGTAATGAAATATTTCTATCCTGAAGGGAATGATCTCTTCCAGGATGACCCCGCCCCCGTCCACAAGGCACAATGGGACACTGCATGAATTCATGAATATGAAAATGATGCAAATCACATGCTGTGGCCTTTACCGTCAAGAGATCTTAGCCCAATTGAGTATCTATTGGAGATTTCGGAGCAGTGTTAGACAGTGCTCTCCAGCACCGTCATCAAAATACCAACTGATGGAATATCTTCTGGAAGAATGGTGATTATCTCACAAGTACAGTTCCAGAGACTTGTATAATCTATACTAAGGTATACTGAAACTGTTCTGACGGCTCATGGTGGTCCAACACCTTACTAACACACTTTATGTGTATATATATATATATATATATATATATTTTTTTTTTTTCCCCTTTAATTTGTCACCAGACTGTAAATGTGGACCATTTAGCCTTCCACCTAAGGCACAGGTACCTTACCCTGGTCCCGGAGAACCTGCTTTAGTGTTTTCCCTACATTTGATTCAACTAATCAAGCAATTAACAGCTGAGTTGAAGTGTGTGTGTATGTGTGTGTCAGAGTACACTAAAACACTAAAATGGGAAAACACTAAAATGTGCAGGACGGGGGTTCTCCAGGACCAAAGTAGGGAACCTGTAATCTAAGCCATCAGCTCCCTCTTTCTCAAGAAGACTATTTCAGGCTCCTTTATTACCTTTTTTGACATTACAAAATTTTCCAGATCTGCTCTTCTGTGCAGGTTTAGCCCTGGACAAGGCGAAGACAAGGTTGTTCTGTAGTTAAAGTGTGTGTGTGTGTGTGTGTGGTGTGTGTGATTGCTCTCTTCTTCTTTTACCGCAGCCAGCATGGCATGGTTGCACCTCGGCAGTGGGCAGAGCTCAGACGAGCAGGTAGGGGGTTAACAAGGCCCTGTGAGTCACCTAATTGGTAGATCTGTCGTGTAGCTGCCTGCTGTAGGAGACAACCTTTCCTATCCTTTTTGTGTTCACAGAATCATGTAGAAGAGTGTGTGTGTGTGTGTGTGTGTGTGTGTGTGTGTGTGTGTGTGTGTGTGTGTGTGCGTGTAGAAGAAACTGGCTGTTAGGGCTTCAATAAAGAAAAAAAACTGGCTTTCATGTCACATCTCCAAAAACACTGCTGTCAGGTAATTCTCTAGGTATAGACATGAAGGAAATGTCACACTGATTCACCTTAACCTTTTACAGCTTCTACACGATTCTAGAAAGGTTTCATGATTGCAAAGTTGGTTGAGTTTGTGTAAAATAACTCACAGCGACTAGTTCGAAGCAGGGATTTTCACCCTAATTCGTACAAAGTCCAAAATCATCCCCTATACTTCTTTCAAAGTTTGGGTTGTTTGTTTCCGAACCACATTAATTTCATTCCATTGTGTCGTATTAGACTAAGTCATAAATTCCCCTGGCATTTTCTATTGCTTTTTTTTTTTTTCATTGTGACGGTGAGGTGAAAGCAATCTGTGCTGGTCTCCTAATAATCAGCATGCCTAACCAGCAGAGGAGTGAACTCTTGAGGGGCTCAGGCCTAGTCCTACTCATTAATGCAGCCAACCAGACAGACGCCCTCGAGACAGGGCAGCAATCATAAATGGAATAATTTAGATCTGACCTGGAGCCTGATCTCAAGTAATACTGAACACGGCCACTGGGATTGAACCGAGCTGGACTGAGGTCAGGTCTGTGTCATGAGCACTCGAGTGGACATACCGCACGTCAGGTGAGTGTGCAGATGCATCCTATTGTGTTAGTTAATTCATATATTATCAGTAGTTCTTCACATGCGGCAAAGTGGAGACACGGACACAGTGGCAGGAGGAAGTCAGAATCTGCGCAGTGTTGTGAACAGTTATTCCATGTCCACACTAATACTGATACATCATTGTTAACGTTTTTAGGAAAACACGTACACTGTGTAAGCACAAATGAACCAGCAAGTTTATGTTCTTTATGTTGTCGAGTAAATTGTCCTGCAGGAAAGTTTATATTGGGCAGCCAAATAAAAAACTCAGCCTAGAGTAACATAAAATTGTAAACACTACTGAGTCCAAATTAACTCATCCTTTGTTTTGAATATGCTGGAACTGTGATCATGTGACAATTACAGAACAAAACAAAACAAGTCAGTGTTCATATTATATATATATATATATACCCAGAGTGCGAATTTTTTTAATGACATTGCAGAGGTAGCTTTTCTCCCACAGCTATCCTAGACATAATATAACGCAGCTGTGAACAGTATGACTGACACTCGTTAGCTTTTCTTGCTTATTTAATGTTGTAGTCAAGTGTCTCGCCAGCTAAAAGATACATTAACCAGCTAACATTACTGGATAGCAAACCTTCTTGGGAAAAAAACAACTTTCTAATGGGAATTGGCTTAATGGTTTCAGTTTCCAATTTCTGCATATGTAGCTAATGATTTTTAAGAACGATTCCTGCCAGAAAGTGTAAGCTAGCTAGCTAAATCACACCAAACATTTTGCTTAGATGCTTATGTTTTTCTTTTCACAATGAAGGAGTCTGTCATGAGGTAGTCAAGGTGAGCATTTAAGAAATGCTATGCTATCCCATCGTTGAAGTGTTTGAAACTCATTTAAATGTCATTGCTGAAATCCAGCTTGATCTGAGCAAGTACCAACACACAGGCCGAGCTGGTCGAGCTACTAACATGACAATGTAGGCACATTATTTAAAAAAAACAAATAAAAATAATACTGACTTAATTAGAAGATCTCAAACATTTATGGATCAATTTAGTCAAGTAGTAAGGAGGCTACTGAAAGTGCGTTAGATCCTGTACGATTTTTAAAAATCCATATTCGAGCATAAGTCTTAGTTGTGTTTTGCCAGAGCTAGCAAAGTGCTATTGTACGCTAACTCAGTTCTGGGCCCATCATGACCACACCCTGTTTTGAATTTCCACCAGATGTAGATATTTAGCAACTTGTGACCAATCAAGATTGTTCCGCAGACAAGGGACATACAGTGCTCAGTGTGGATCATGTGATATTATCATGCTTGTCCATGTTGATGACAACTCATTATCATCATTACTCATAAAAACACACTTCATATTCTGACTAATGCTTAACTACCCTTCTGCCTGAGACTGTGGTCACTGTGTGGTTTGGAGAGCATTCTAGCACGTTGGCCACATGAAGAACTCTCCCCAAGCAATCGAAACATAACTGACAGGACCACACCGGGTTTCCTTTTCATGCCTGAGTGTATGAAAAAAAAAAAAAAACAAGACAGTCTCATCTTTTTCCTTTTAGTGTGACGATGACAGTTAACGCCTGAAGCTAGCTGACCTCCAAACATCATCTGGTCACTATGATATTTCAATCAGTGTTTTGCTCCCTGACGACTGCATCTGGGGTAATAAAGTGCACTTATGAGGGCCGAATAGTATAATTACTGAATGAGACACGCATCATGCGAACAACAACGGCTCATCATTCATGGAAGACAGCAAATCCGTCAATGGTTCCATTCAGGAGACTAGGAGAAAGACGGCAGCAGAGAACATGTCCACAATGCCTCAAGGATATTTATGTAATGTTGACTGAGCAATGCGACAAGTATTCTGCGGTTTTCTACTTTCATGGTCATTTCCCTCTCCTTTGAAACTATTAATTGAGCAATTTGAAAGATGCGCTTGTCTTTTTCTTGGTTGTCCATCTTTCCCTCTCTCTCTCTCTCTCTCTCTCTCTCTCTCTCTGTCTCTGTCCACCCACCCCACCCCACCCAACTGCTCTCTTACTCTTCTGATGATCGTTTGACAGCACAATAACAGCATTGTGAGCATATATGTCATAAACTGACTGTTTTTGTGTCTTATCTGTGCAGCGTCCTGTTATTTGTGAAGGGCAGCCAAGTCAGGGAGGATGAAGAGCGCCACCTAGTGATCGTCACTCGGTGCCCTCCGATGGCCCTGCGTGAGTGTTCACTGCGCTAGCAAAAGCAAGCTGGACATTTATTACATTAGAGCAACATTTTTAGGTCCAGCATAAATCTTTAGTAAAGAATTCTTCAATCGATAAATAACGTCAGGTTGCTAATCCATGAAAGTCAAAAGCTGAGCAACTGGGATAATAAAAAAATCACCATAGCTGTAAAAGAACCATTTCCTTTACTCAAGATATTGATTCTTTTGCTCTAATCTATTACCAGTTGTATAGGCCTTGGAGGGAAGTTAGCATTTAGCAGCAGTGCCATGGACACTTGGGGACGGCGCACATGCATTCTATAAATAAAACTGAATTGAATTAAATTAATATGGAGGTTTAGTTCATTTTACAGGTTTAGTTCATTCTTCTTTCTCGCATGAACTTGCTTCATTCAATTAATGAGGGACCTGTAATAATGATCATAGATCATAGGGCATATTTAAGATTTCATAGCATTAAACATGAGTGGAAATTGGTTGCCTGTAAGTTTGTATTAAAGTCAAAACTACAAACAAATTACAAAAAATAAAGTGCTAGGAAATTATTTGTTGTTCGTCATTTAAATAAAAATACATTTATTTCTTATTTAACCTTCATTTTCTTCCTGTAAACTATAAAATGACAATGCAAATAATAATAATAATAATAATAATAATAATAATAATAATGTATGTTATTAAAAATATAAATAAAAGGAATTTTATTTATCTTTTAACATTATTTTTCCTTATGAAAATAATTATGATATAATATTTATGCATATTGATTTGAGTCAAAAACTGCAGGAATTTTTTTAATAGAAATGAATGAGTTTTATTTCTCCTTTAACACTACACCTTATTTCCTGTAAACACCTTCATAAAACAATGGGAATTAAATACTATAACATTTTATGCATATCAATGATTTATTAAAGTGACTGCCTTTGAGTTTATATCAGAGTCAAAAACAACAAAAAAGACAAAAGAAAGTGCAATAAATTTTTTATATTCTTAAAATTACTAACAAAACAGCTTTTATTTCTGCTTTTGCTTTCATTATTTTCCTGTAAACACCTTTATAAAACAGCAACAACAACAACAACAGGTATTCAATTATATAATATTTATGCTTATTAATAATTAATATCCAGCACTTTCTTGCCTTTGTTTTATTGTCAAATAAACTCACTTCATGCTCGTTACAGCTCTTTTTTTTTTTTTAATTTGCAAACCCAAGTGTGCTTATTAGTTTCTAGGAATCAGTGAAAATGTCTTCCTGCACAGAGCTGATGATGATTCCAGTCTTATGAGCCTCGTGTTCTGGGCCGTGGGGAAGAACTTATCCGGCATGCTCCGGATGGATGAGGTGGAGGGAAGTGGGATGAGTCAACTGTGCTGGTGGTGGATAACGAGGATTAAATGACAGGAGGGTGGAGGGGGGATTTGTCTGACGCGCACGGTGTGACGTGCTAGAAGGGGTTTTATTTCCCGATCTGATTACTGTCGATCAGGGCCAGACAGATAGGGGGAAAGTGTGTGTGTGTGTGTTTGTGTGTGTGTGTGTGTGTGTGTGTGTGTGTGTGAGAGAGAGAGAGAGAGAGAGAGAGATAGAAAGAGAGAGAGAGGATGAGAGTGCTCAATTATCAGTTATTACATATTGCAGGCGGAGTCATTAGTGTGTTTTACTGTGTGCCTTACTTTTAGTGTGAGTGTGTTTGAGTGTGTGCTTATAGAGAGAGGGAGAGTCAGAGAAAGAGATGAGAAGTGCTAAATGATCAGCTATTAGCTATATATTTAGCATTCATTAACATATTTTGCTGCTGCTGTGAGCCTATAGAGATGAG
>CM040999.1:6045490-6086373 GCA_022985145.1 Pangasius djambal
TTTATAAAAGCTATGTGCTTCTTTTTTCAGAACCAAAAGGGTAAAAATGATTACTTTGTGGTTACTAAAGCTAAGCTTAGGGTTAGATTTAGGATTGGCATAGAAACATCTTATTACGTAGATAGTTACATGCGTACAATATATGTATTACATGTGTATAATCATATGTCCTGGAAAATCACAAAAACAAATGGTTAAAACCTGTTTCTCCATGATTTTGTTCTTTGTGTTAGTACATCCACTATGTGGCGCTGTTTCCTCTCGCTCAGTGTGTATCACAGTCAGCATTATTATAGAAGTGTTGTATACAATACTCAATTCCTCCACCAGATGGAAGTATTAGCATTCTTACACAGACTGTGCATACAACACACACCCACACATGTATGTATACATAAACACACACACACACACAAGTATATATGTAGTATATAAAAACATCTAGCCCAGATGTAGCCTTATGTATCGTATTATGTATATTAGCATGAGCTGAATTCCTTTTTCACCATCTACACTCTGTCTTAAATAAAAAAACATCAGCTGTCAAAGAATATGATTTTCGATATAATATCGTTGTGGTTGTAGCCATGAATTCATATTCTGAGGCTAGAAATTAAGTTTGAGATCTATTTCATGGCCACGAACATTGCATAAAATTTGTTAGATATATATATATATATTTTTTTTTCATTTTATTTACACTCTCTGATCTGATTGGTGACAGATGATGAAATGGTTTGACAAAGTAGAAATGCAGTGTTATTCTTTCTGCATCAAATTCAAAACCATCATCTAAAGTGTGGGACTACTACAAAACAAAGTATAACCACTTCAAATGGTCTTATTTATAACCATAAACTAATCATTAATGATAATAAGCATTAAAAGATAACATTTTTTGTAAGCTTATCCAGACCTTTTGATGTCAATGGACCTAAATTTTAGTTGAATACCCCTGTAGTATTTCCAGGGGTATTTCACCTGTTCCTGCTAAATACCTGGAGGTCACGTAGGATGATATTAAGTAGCAGCTCTTGTTACACAATTCTTGGCCATGACTTCAGTATCTCGTGGCCACAAAATGAGATACTTAGTTCGAATAGAGTGTTGTGTTTGAATAGAGGTTGTGACTTGTAATTCCCAACCTCTAACCAGGAAAAGCCAAAGAAACCCCCTTTCAACTCGAAATCCTCGCGAGTTCCTCCGAGTTCAGGGAGTGACATCAGATCAACATGGCTGCACACAGCATCAGACGTAAACAACGTAGTACATCTTACCTTTAATCGAGTTACACTATACTACATGTATTTGCTTCAGATCAGTAAATATACAGACATGTTAGCTTGTTAAATCTACAACACTGACTCTGCAGATGTTTTGAGGAGGAAAATATACATCACTCATCACAGTTAGCTGGCTAGCTTGTTGCTCATAATTTCATTCCAAGCTCTTACTTCCCACTCCTGAGGAAGTCTAACCCAGCATTAGGTTTGTTTTATTCTTATCCACAGTATATTATCTGTGGATAATTCGTGACAGTGCTATTTTACAAAATGTACTCGCTAGATAAAGTAAACATCCGCTAATGGTTTCTGAACATTAGCAAAACACTCAGCTAGCTATTAAATGCAATGCAGCGTGTGAGTGAGGAGGTTTTTTTATTTGTTGCACGCACAGTCTTCACAGGACTAGTATATAGAGGACCTTAAATCATTATTTACAATATTTTGTACTTTTGACTTTGAGAATTTATGTCCCTGCTAATATTGTACATGATTCACTATTATTAGCATTAATCATTTAAAAGATAAAATATTACACCATGCAATAATTTTTTTTTAAATAGTCTTCTAATTAATGTAAAATGTAGTGACTTTTATTTGTCTCTAAATGTGTTCTGATTTTTATTCAATCACAATGCATTCATGGGTGGGAAAAATAATATTAACCAATAGTTTCATGTATCACACTATCACTACTACTAATAATAATCATCATCATCATGCCTTTTCCCTGTCTTCCCATTCACTCAGAAATGTCATGCTGTGAAAGAAAAGTGTGTTATAATTTCCCTTGTCTTTAACCTCTGAGCTACAAGTACTTAGGTGACATTTATTTACAGATGAGTGAAGAAATTGCGTGTTGCATAAATTGTTTAGGTCTGATGTCTTCCCTAAGACTGGCAAAGACTTGTTCTGGGTCGTTAGGGTGAGGCTTTGTTTTGCCCAAGAAGCTATAATTACGCTTTCCTTATAAAAAGCTCCACCACCCGCACACACAATAAACGTTTTTTTCTTTTCAAATCGAGATGTGGAAGTAACTTACAATGAGGTGCAGGAATCATATTTTCATTCTTTTGTGTTTGGGTAAATTCTTTGAACAGCGACTGAACCACCTTTGCTTTTGTATACCAAGTGTGAATGCACAAGTATTCTCTTTAGTGAATAAACATTTACATTACAGTTGTATTTATTCATTTTAAAGAAGCTTTTATCTAAAGCCATTTACGAGTGACGGAGAATACATCTAAGCACAGAGCTGTTAAAGGAGCTGATAGTGATATAATCACCACACAACGAACGTGTCCACCAGTTGACCAGTAACAAGTTTTGGAGGAGGAACATAGAGGGCTACAATTAAACACACACTCACACACTTACACTGAAAGACACAAAAAGGGTTACAGAGGGTTGGAGAAAGTGCTAGCACTCAGTACAGTAAAACAAAAAGAAAATATGGATTTTTTTTATATAGTATTCAATTAAAATGGAGGAAACAAGTCGAAATAGTTGAGTGAAAGATAAAAACTGCCCACGCTTAAATGTTCTCAGGTATTTAAAAGTAAAAATAAATTATTTTAACATTTGAATTTAAAAGTCAGGCCATGTTTTTTTTTAAGAATTCAATTCATATGAGGTTCCAAAGGCTAGGGCTAGGGGAAGGGTTAATGTTCTAATCACTTCATTTGTATGAAATCAAACGAAATCCAATCACATCATCCATGTTCAGTTAATCCATAAGAATTTTCCAGGAAGTCAGTAGTTTCCAAGGAAGCTAATCTATGAAGAGAAAGTGAGAGTAGTCATAAAGACAGGCGAACACGACAGGCCAAGCTGGTATAGGAAAATAATCAACGACTCGGTGGTGTGATACAGACCGACGTGAAGCAGAGCTCCTGTTACCACCCGGAAGTTGATTTTAATGAATCATTAATAAATGATTACATTTATTAATCATACTTTTCTAGTCATTTATAGTCACATTTAATGTTGTGAGACAAGTTATGTCCTGTTATAGCAGCTATAAATTGTTGTCCCCTCACCAGTCACTCCTTTTTCCCTTTATTTTGTAGTTAATAAGTCAAAAAAAAAAATGCAGCTTGTCAAAACTGGAAAGCAAAAAAAATCCTCTGGCCTGAAGACTTTCCTACGGAGTAAAACCTACTGACTGTTACAAGGCACTGACACTGGAGACTCTTCCATAAATGTTACATGAACATAAATAGAAAACGTCACCATATCAGTGATTATATGTTTTTCTTAGTTTTTTTAAAATTTTTATTTTGCTATTAATAGTCTTAGATTATGTGGGGTGTGCATGTTACAAGTGCCTGTGTAAGCTGTCACTATAGAATCAGTAACGGTTTTGGTTAGTACTAATGCGTTAATATAATAGCTGTGATTTGAACTATTGTCAAAGCTGCTGTTATAGAAAATTAATTAACGCCTTTTGACCAATCAGATTTGAGAATTCAACAGTAAATCAGTGAAAACTATCTATTTTTTTATGCTAATTTTTTCATGTCAATGAATATATTTCACTTATCCTCAGGGAACATTTAAATCAAGTAACAAAGTACAAAATACTATAATAGTATTAATAATAACAACACAAAAGCAAAAGACAGCAACTGTTTAGAAAAAGGATCCGAGTTTACTTGATGTCCAGCCAAACAAGTTCTAGCTAAATACTTAATCACAAACAAAATAAACCACAATGAACAACTTTATTCAGTAAATCATAGACAATCAGCTCTAGACAGATATGGCTCAGCTGGTTGAACTGGTCTATAAAAAAACATTTACCATGAAGCTAATGCCCCTGTGACCCTTTCTTGATCCCTGTCTTTCTCTCTCACGCACACACACTCACACATGTACATACACACACAACTTTGATAACGCCGTCTTGATAGTCAATGTCTGTACGGGGATCTTGATGTGCCATTCAAATGTGTTCTCATCCACGTTTTTTCCTCTTACAGCCGTCTATCATAACAAGTAGCACAAGTGGCTTTTTCACTGCACCCCTCCGCTGCTGCTTATGCAAATGGCATTTGCATGAAACCCTGTTGCCTCGCGGGCCCTTCCTGTCCTGAGGAACACTTGGCAGTTTATGAGGCTACACACACTGAGGCTACAGATTGGACAGAGGCCTAAATACTGAAAGTGAATGGAGCTGCCACTGCTGCTGGAAATGAATCCCACATGTCCGGTTCGCCGTCTCGGCCCGAGCACATCGCATGTCATTATTCGCATTACAACTGGAGTAATGTGATGACAAGTTGGGCTAGTAGTTGAGAAAAAAGGTCAATTTAACTGCAATGCTAAGTAGATGTCCATATAATTTTTCAATACTGAATACCTGACAACTGATAAATGTTAAGTTAGTTAAGAAATGATGAGAACATTTGGACTATAAGTAAAATATTAAGCCTACTCTTGAGCAGCTGACTAAAAGATTGAGCTTCTTCCTTGAACCAGACTAAATACAATACCATTCCTCCTCCAGACATTAATCTGCCACTGAGGTGCCTGTGCATAGCAAGAAATGTGATTTAAAAGCCTACAGTGGAAAAATAACAGTCAAATTCAATATGATAATAAAAGAGCAGGGCATAGCATTGAAAGATAAGATAATGCTGCAAGGTCTAGACAAATATGTGTCTGTAAAAGCAAGCTTTAGCTCGTTTAGATAAACCTGACGTCAGTGGAGCAGTGACTGTATCGAAGTGACATGACATATATGGAAGATTTTACAGCTAAGAAGCAGACTGGCCAAACATTAAGCTCTCTCTCTGTCTCTCTCTCTCTCTCTCTCTCTGGCATGTCCGCTTCTGAGTCAGAATACTTAATCCCTGAAGTGCTACAGTGGAGCGTGTGTGTGTGTGTGTGTGTGTGTGTGTATGTGTGTAGCTTCTTGATGGCTTTTAAAGTTAACACAGACAATAACACCGAAATGAAAAGAGTCCGGGAGGCTTCACTCTAAATAACTCCAGCACTGGTTTGAAGTTCAAAAGTATGTTCAGTGCCATTATAGACGTTTTATTCAAAAGAAGACGACATACTTCACGCCTTAATATGATTTCCTCCTCAATTTCACTTGTCAGGTTGGAGTTGGTTAGATGGAATACGAAGTTTTCACGTGGCAAAACTGTGACTAATACAGAGTGAAAAAAAAGAATACGAAGAGTATTTACACTGGGCCTTCATAACTCATAAGCATTCAAAAGTATTACATAATAATTTCATTAAGTAATGCTGGAACATTTATTAAGATAAGTGGTGGCTTATTAAGCTTAGATGGGAGGCTAAAACCTAATATCTATCAATAGCTCGCCACTGAAACTATTAGCCTTGAGCAATGCATTATATCACAAGCTCTCATCAATGGCATAATAAGGATAATGTTTTTTATACACACACACACACACACACACACACACACACACACACACAGACACTGAAAGACTAATAGGCAGCTGCATTCATGATTTCTAGTTTTTTTTAAGTGTTAAATCCCCACAAAACTTACACTTTTGTCTGTTCTTGTGTGTAAGTTGTACTTTATTGTACAATGTTCACTTAGTTTCTTGTATAAAGGCATTCTGGGGGAAAAAGGATGATGGAATGACCTATATTTCAGCCTTACAAATGATTTATCTTCAAACTAAAGTGCTAATCAATTTGGATATATTATGTGTATCCTGTACAGTGTCACATAGCCTATTTAATATGGAGATGATACGTCAGATAAATGAAAAAAAAAAGGAATGGATACTTTATGGATTTTTTCATTCTTCATTAACGTGATTTTAGTTGAAAACTTATAACATGAAAGATAACAAAATGAAAAAAAAAAAAAGAAAATGAAAGCATTTCATTAATCCTCCAGCATTGCTTTATAAAAGATTTATGTGATCTTGTGTGTGCTTATGTGTTGTGTTATAATGCCCAGTGTGTTATAATGCCCAGTGTGTTATAATGCCCAATGACGGTCACCTTCAAATAAAGTGTTACCAAAAAACCTTAGATGCACACTGTGTGCACGTTGGATTTTAACAATATGAATAATATTGTGTCATTTTGTGATGTTTTGCATTATTGTAATAGAAATGCCTGGAGCTTAATCTGAGTTTGGAATTTCACCAATTATGTAATTCATCAGCCCATATTTACCTGTAAAAACTGAATCTGTTGATTCACCTATCAAAAACTGGACACAAATGTAACATGTTAGTGACATGGGAAATTTGTCATGCGTGTTTGTTTTTCTTGAGAAACAGATGTCAGTAAGTGGTAACACTGAAAAGGTATGTGCACACTGACTGAATGAAGTGCTTGTAGCTTGAGGGATGCATTTACTTTCAACAAAGTTTGCTCTGACAGTGTCTGAGACCTTCTGCCAGGAGATATTTCTATTAATTTTCAGTATGTAATTGAGCAGTTGTGGGTCATTCAGTACAAAAGCAAATTGCAAAAGCAGTGAGTTGTAATTTGTTAACTGATATGCTATTAAAAATTGTGGACCATTTAGGGTTCTTCAGTTGTGTCTTTGGGGGAACACTTAAAGGTGCTATGTAGAATGGTGGCTCAATGGTTAAAGCTTTGGCTTAGTGCTCAGAAGGTTGGGGGTTCAAGCCCTAGTGCTGTTAAGGTGCTGCTTTTGGGCCCTTGAGCAAGGCCCTTAACCCTCTCTGCTCCAGGGGTGCTGTATCATGGGTGACGCTGTGCTATGACTACAGTTTCCTAACAAGCTGGGATATACAAAAAGCAATTTTACTGTGCTGTAATGTATATGTGATAAATAAAGTCTTCTAGAAAGTGTTTTTCAAACTCTTTTTTTTTTTTGGAGGGTAAGAACCTGGAATTATCTAGTGAACCTGTAAAAACCCCAGAAAAAAAAAACACTTTTTATTGGCAATGACAAAATTTTACTAAGCTAACCAGGTGGACATAGTTGTGAATGAGTGTGTGAACATGTGTGTGTGTGTGTGTGTGTGTGTGTGTGTGTGTGGTGTCCCATCCTGGGCAGCAGTTTTGCCGGGACCCACTGCCACCCTGCCCAGGATAAAGTATCTACCCAAGATGAACAAATGAATGAATTTAATTTTGTTGCAATATTAATTTTGCTTGTGTCTGGGCCTTGAATTCAGTTGAAACCAGTGCTGTGTATTGTTTCAACATTGTGAGAGTGAATTTAATATTGCAGTTCAAAATTCAGAGCTGTAGGTGTTCCTAAAACATTGCAAGAGTTCATTCAGTCTCAGTTTAAGTCTTCATTAAACAGTGTAGGAGCTTTGCTGTGTGGAGTTTTATCATTTTTATCACTCTTTGGCACAACAGGACACTGGTCCTAGCCCCACACAGACAGCCTAAAGATACATGAGATTACTGTGGATGGTATCACTTAGAAACCATGCAGATGGCTTTAGACTGCAGCTGATGCACATAGTTTTGCTACAGTGGCTTAGGACTACAATTGCTATGATAGCTTTAGGACTGCAATTCCCATGAACAGTTTTGCACTCAAGTCTCCATCAGTGAATGGCTGATAACTTCAACAAAATAGACTTCATGTGAAAGCTATAATGCATTTCCTGGTTACACAGCTGCACTTGTAGACCACGTAGTACACAGTTATAAGAGGGAATTATTTATAATCGCACTATCCGGTGTCACCCAGATGAGAATGAGGTTCCCTTTTGAGTCTGGTTCCTCTCAACTCTCAAAGTTTCTTGGTCATGTGGTCTCAGGGAGTTTTGCCACCTTGCCACCATCGCCTTGGTTTGCTCATTAGAGATAAATTCATAAATGTAAAATGTATATCCTGAATTTATATATTTCTGTAAACTTGCTTTGTGACAATGTCCAGTGTTAAAACCACTATGCAATTGAATAGGTTGCCGTTAAACTTCCCTCGTCTACAGCTAATAGCCATGTTGAGAAGTCATGAATATGCAGCAGCTCATTAGCATATTCAGCAGCTCGTGCGTAGCTGGCTGTCCCGAGCAGAAAGCGGGGCAGGATCGCGAGCGCTTCACGAACCGAGGGGCGGATATCGCGCGACTGTGTTTTTCTATGCGAAGCGGAGCAAACACGCCGAAAACACCAGCACCACCACCGAGGCGCTTTTTTTTTTTTTTACTCGTCATTTTCTTGCTCGTCACCTTGTTGTTCAGCGAACATTCGGGAAGCACAGCGCGGTGTGCGGGCTTGTTTTGGTTAGAGAAACAAAAGCGGAAAAAAGCGGGGAAAGGTGTTTGTGTGGTCGTGCGGGACTCGAGGCTGCGCGGTATGAACGCCCGCTCACCGGCCCTGGTTTGGGTGAGAGAGGGGAGCGCTCGCTCGGTTTAACCGAGACATGCACCGATAAACAAAGAGGCGGCTACTTTCGTGTCCGTTAACTCGCCCGCAGATTGAACTCTAAAAAAAAAAAACGCACTCAGAAAGAAGGAACGAAGGATAAGGCTACGGTGGTGGCGGTTTGGTCTCGGGAGCTGCTGTGCAACAACGTTAAAAAAAAAAAAAAAAAAGCCATGATGATGCCATCGCTTGCCGTCCGGATCCTCGTTCTCGGCTTGTGCGTGCGCGGCGCCGCGGCTCAGGCAGCGTCCACTCCGGCTGTGTGCGCGCCCGCGTGCCGCTGCGACGGAGACGGAGGCGCTGACTGCTCCGGGAGAGGACTGAGCTCCGTGCCGCGCGGCCTCAGCGCCTTCACCTACTACCTGTGAGTCATCTTTCTCTCCGCTTCACTGAGAGCCATCAGCTCGTGCACGCTGCTTCATGTGTGCTGGTGTAGCCCATGTCGAGGCTAGGGGAAAGGGAAAGTTTTCCACATGTACAGGGTTGCAAGGAGGTGAGAAGAATCCCACGGTTTGGCACAGTGCTTGAGGATCACTTTAAATGAAGTCTGTAGTGGCGAATTCACTGCGTTACAGTCTTGAATTAACTCTTGGATTTTCTTGAATTACAGCAATGAATTAAACCTTGATACACACGTGAATGCACTCTGTTCCAGTCTAGGATTAACTGTAGTTGTGAATAACTCTGTTAGTCTTGAATTAACCTTTATAATAGTGAATTAATTCTCTTACAACTTTTAATTAACACGTGTTACCTTAACTGTGGCAGTCTTGAATTAACTCTATAGTGTTGAATTGACTCAGAGTCTAGAATTAACCCTTATAATAGTGAATTAACTCTGTTGCAGTGTTGAATTAACTCTTAGTGGTGAATTCACTCCGTTACAGTCTTTAATTAACACTATAGTGGTGAATTAAACCTCGATACACTTATGAATTAACACTTTGTGTAGCTCTTTTTGCAGTCTTGAATTAACTCTAGTGCTCAATTAACTCTGTTACAGTGTTGAATTTACACTATAGTGGTGAATTAACTCTGTTACAGTCTTGAATTGACTCTATAGTGGTGAATTAACTCTTTTTACACACTTGAATTAACTCTATAGTGGTGAATTAACTCTTTTTACACACTTGAATTAATTCTATAGTGGTGAATTAACTCTGTTACAGTGTTGAATTGACTCTATAGTTGTGCATTAACTTCCACAGTTTTACAAAAACTTTTCTTAAAGTGATGGTTAACATGAAATTACTTCTAGTCCTAAAACCACAAGTTCAAACTAAACACCTTCCGCATGTAGAGCAGCCTGTAGCACCATGTCATGTTTCTGTGACAGGACCATTGTTTTCTTTGGACAGAAATTGGAACGAGTGACTACTCTGGCCAATAACCAGCGCAAACAGCCATTTCCCTAAGTAGAGCAGGGGGGGTGTGTGTGGAGAGGGGTGGAGTGAAGTGTGCAGCACTATTCCCGCTTTATTAAACACCTCTCAGACTGGCTGCTGAACTTCAGCAACCCGAGACAGGGCTTTTTATGTGCCTCAGACCGATTCTCAGTCCATTTTTTTCCCCAGAGCATTCCACACACTCGGGCAGGAGTGAATTGTTGCACTGTAGGGTGTTGAGGTTATACAAGACTCATGTAAATGTTATAAAATGTTTAGTTCTTTATTGCTGGCCCTCATATACATTTAGTGTAAATTATGGGTTTCTATCTTGGCTCATGTACAAGACAAAGGCCTTTGCTTTATCAAAAACCATCATTAAACTTTGAAATGACTAACTACACTTTAGTTTTATAACCGCTTTACAAGTGCATGTAGGGAGGGAATGAGTTAGAGATTGATAAGCATGTTTAAGTGAATCTGTACAGCTTGTTAAAAAGTAACAGCAGCCCTGATGATGCAACTGGCCAGCATTTATGCAGTAAAAATTTTTTTTTTTTTTAGAAGGAAGTGAAATGGTGATGTGACTGGATTTCTGTTTTAACATTAATTTGACATATGTTACTCTGGGCATATAAAAATATACTCTAGATTAGTTTACCTGATTTTAGTTCTTTAGGCTGTAGAATAAGGATATCTTCAAAACTCATCTTCTCAAAAACCACAGAAGTGGATAAAGTCGTGTGAAAGCCACTAGTCATAACAGTTCTTAAATATGACATTATATAAAGGACAAAACACTTCTGGACATGCTCTGTTGGAAAAATAATCAACGTAATCAGCAGCGTGGATTATTTTCCAATAACAGCATGTCTTGAAGTGTTTTATTCCTCTTACACCACAGCAATTTGTCAACAGTTGCAATATTCAGCTTATTAAAGACCACCATGTCATACTTTTAACTGTTTATAGTTACATATACTGTTGTGTTACATCTGCAAAACAAGTTAGTCCCCTGTGTCACTTAAATTATAGCAGGGATAAACTGTTTTTCCCTCATCAACTTCTCTTTTTCTCTCTTTTGTGAAGTTAATAAGACAAAAAATGGAGCTTGTCATATTACAGAAAAAGAAAGTGCAAAGTTCTTTGTTCTGAAGACTTTCCTGTGGTGGAAGACTGTTACAAAGCACTGACACTGGAGACTCCTTCCATGAATGCCACATAAACATCTCTTACAAAAAGGATTACCATTCGATGCATTATAGGTCTTTGATAAAGAAGTTTTTTTTTTTTTTTTTTTTTTTTTTTTTACAAATCCTTTTATTATTAGTCTTAGATTCTCTGATTTGAATTACAGACAGCAGTATTGTCAGAGCTGCTGTTATAGAAAAGAAATCACCAACACCTTCTGACCAATCCGATTTGAGCATTCAACAGTGCTGTGGTTTTAGTACTTTATTCATTTGTCATGCAAGAGAACAAAAACTAATCCACACAGTAGCCATGCTTTGGTTACACAATAAAAAAAGCACACACATCCTGGTTTATCACTTATTGTAGCTGTTAAAGTGAAATGTTGAGTGTCAATAGAAGCATTCATTTTTATTGGAACATCACCACCAGTGTTTTTTTTTTTTTTTCCCTGAGTTACTAGATGACTCTTGACTCACAGTTTCACGCACTTCTTTCCTGTCAGGCCAACGGATATATGTCACCAAAGCCCCTCCTCGTTAAAGCCCACTTCTCTTTATTGCCTCCCCTCTCCACTTCCTCGAAGTAGCTCTGCACTGCATCTTTCCCAGCCTGGCCGTTTTGAAAGCAGCTTGCCGGAGCTCTAGAAATATCTTTGCCAAGCAGCAGAGTGTAACCCAACGCCAGGCTAAGTCCAGTTTGCGGAAGTGATAAGGCCAGAAATAAAGCCGGAGTGTTAACACTCACCCTGGCAGTGGCCATCTTAGATATAGCAGCGTGATACGGAACGGCTGTGCACTCGCATGACCTGTGCAGACTGTTCGTCTGATCCCCTTCGACTTTTACCTGGGCTTGGCACACTACCTAAACCACTTTAATGAAATTTTCTGAGAGCAGACTTGGACAGTGTTTACTTAATAGAAAAGAGTAATGATCAGTTTTGGCTTTTGGCGCTTGGTGTAATTGTCTTTCGTATAAGGTGACTAACAGACTAATAGACTAATATAAGGTGACTAATACCTGTAAACAGTGCCCGTATTTTGACAATACATGCTCAGGTTTGAGCAAATGCATGAAAATTGGTGATGGATGAGGCACATGATTGATCAGACACTATTCCCTTGAAAGAAAATTGACACTGCTTGAGGCAATAACACTGTTTTTTTTTTTCTGTAATTTATTAGAATTAGAATTGAATTCTTCAAGGGTTCTTTGGATACTTAAAATCCCCAGAGGAACAAACCATATCTGAAAACCCTTAACAGTGCTAAAGTGCTATTTAACATCTAAGTGGTATTATAAGACTATGCTTATAAAGTGTATACATTATATATATATATATATATATATATATATATATATATATATATATGTGTGTGTGTGTGTGTGTGTGTATATATATATATATATATATATATATATGTATGTATATATGTAGTAAATATGATTTCCATCTCAATATCAATGCCTTGTTATTTTAAAAATGGCAACTATGGAACGGTAGGTGACAGTGGTGCAGTGGGTAGTGTTGCCACCTTACAGCTCCGGGGCTCCTAGTTCAACCCTGAGCTTGGGTTTCCTCTGGGTTTCTGTGGTTTCCTCCAACTTCCCAAATACATGCTTGTAGGTGGATTGGCTATACTAAATTCCTGTGAACAAGTGTGTGAAAGTGTTGTGTATGGTGCCATGTGATAGACTGGTGTACCATTCAGGGTGCATTCCCATTTTGCACCCAGTATTCCTGCAATAAAGTGATTTTAAGAATTTTCTTTTTTAACTGAACATTTGACATACGTGTTACCTGGTGGCATAATTATAATAATTACGTCATGAGCAAGGTATTGATTTTGACTGACAATATATTCACGCTTATTTGGTGCCCAGTTATTGAGAACTTTCCTGATATAATTATAAAAATCTATAGACCCGGCTTAATGGGACTGATTAAAAATGAAATAATGGCAATTTGAAAAAGGTTACTGCTTGCTGTATTGCTTAACTGTCAGTCAGTACCAGTCATGGCTTGAATGGCAGGGTTTGTCATGATCTGAGAAATGCCCTGGCGCACAGCCGGCTGGCTGCACTGCACGCCTTATTGCATTTCTGGTATTTATTTATGTAATTGATAATAGTAGGGCAGCTCTCTGTGTCTCTGCTCCGAATGCCCTGTTGCTGCTGCCGCTGTGTCTGTCCTTGCAGAGAAGGAGAGAGAACTGGAGACGATCAGAGAGGAAAACTGAAATAAGAATATAGACAGGACAAAATCAGATTCATGGAAAGAGAGAATGAGAGAAAGGGAAAAAAGACAGAAGTGCAAAGGAGTGTGTGTGTGTTTGTGTGTGTGAATTTGGTTGATGATTATCCCCTCCTGTGCAGATAGCAGCTCCAAGGCTTGTGTGGTTAATAAAGTTTGCACAGTTTCAACAGGCCGTTGCGCAATGCCTCAGGTTAATGATCCACCGTGCGAGGCGGGGCGGCAACGGCGGCTCACTGATGCAGAACTCCAGCTTAAGGAGCAAATATGCATGGCTGTCGCCTCGGCACACAACTGAAACCTTGACCTTGAACTCCAATGAAAATAGGCCATAACCTATTATAGCGATTTGTGACCTGCCCTTAGCAGATAACGTGTACAAAGCCTGCATTGTGCGTTCAGTACATGATATATGGAGGTTTAGTTTTACAGATACAGTGGATTCTTTTCCAAGAAGATTAGTGCCAAGATTGCTTGAATTATATTGTTATAGTGCTTGACTTCAATTACAAGCTGTTTGACCCTCACCACTTTGATGCCATCTTATCTTTTCCGTCTCATCCATCTTAGCGCAGACTCTCTGACTCTCTGTGCTGTGTATGTGTGCGTGAAGCGGAGACGTCCCCTCCCTCAGCAGTCTGTCCACGCGCCATTAGTAGCCCCTTCTTTCAGACTCACTTGAGCAATTCCTCATCCAGAATAAGGAATGTGCCTTTGTATCCCGTTAAGCAAACAGAGGCGCCATGTTGTGCTGTGTCTTAAAGACCTAGGTACAGGATGGGACAGCTGTGTCCGGCCAGACAAGAACACACACCTTGAGTTTTCCACACGTGCATGCATGCAGGGCTTTTAGGCAGCCTTCCACAGAAGACATGGGGACAAAATAGTGTTTGTGCATGAATCACAGCTGAAACGGAAAACCACACGGCTGGACTGATGCACTTTTAATAATGCTTACAGGAGCTGTGATACGAACGAAGGTCAGAGGAGTGAAGGTTTGAGGTTTTCTGTCCAGTTTCCTCAAACCTTGGGCTTGGTTTTAAACAGGCTTTATAGTTTATGGTCTGCTTTATTGATTTCTCAGAAATTTAGGATTGGGTCCAAGCATTGGGGACCAGCGGTGGGGGTGGATGTGTGACTTTCCAGGCTCTAGTTTGATCTGTACTGTTACTGTACAACCTACTGAGAAATGGGTGTGGAGTATATCACTATCCATTCACAGTATGACCACATTTCCCCTGAATTACATTATCTGCTTCGAATGTCCAGCTCTCAGTAAAAGAATGGCTGCTTGTATTTGGTTCCTGGAACTGCCTGAATATTTTAAAGGTAGGGTCAGAGATGTTTAAGTCAGGACATTTTTCCTAATTCCTGATTACATCCCAATTCCAGCAGCTGTTAATAACATACTTACTAAGAGGAAAAACTTTGGTCCCTGTAAATAGGATTAAAAAAACAAACAAGAAATGTCTCTACTTGCATGTCAGTCGTGTTGCATGTCAGTTCAGGACTAGAGTTAGCCTAGGTGGCTTTGGAAGAAGGGATGTGTCTGTTTGGATTTTGAGCTTCAGCTAACCTCTGACAAAATTGCTCACTACTCCTTTAACAGGCTTGTTAAAATGTTCTCACTCAAAGCACTGAAACTGGAGTTTTCCTTGCAGCTGGAATTGCTGTCAGAGCTGCTGTTATAGAAACCTAATCAGACTTAATTTTCTGGCCAATCAGGATCAAGAATTTAACAGCACTGTGGTATAAAAGGATTTTATTTTTAACAATGTTTTGTCATCTGGCATATGTAAAGGGTTGTATTACACCTGGACATCACTTATTGCTTATATCAGCATCTGCACAGGTATAGGTGTATAGGAAATGTACACATACTGGGTTTCCTCTACTTGGGAATGTAAGAGAGAGGTGATTCCGGGAAGTTAGATTGATGAGCTTTATACTTTTTAACCTGCATGAAACATGTACACACATATACTCTTCCTGTCAGAAACTTTTTTGAACACCTGTTTTCAACATTTTTGGTTAAACTTAAAGAAATGGTTTAACGTTAGATAATCTGCATGTAGGAAATAGGTAAAAACTAACTGAGAAATATTTGTGACTTTATTTTATTGAAATCTACATCAGAATCTACAAAAGGCAGATCTGGATCACACTTTTTTGGCACTTGTAGCACTTGTAGGGGCCACTAGCTGTGTATGTAGATTTTATATATATATAAAATGTTTGTATTCCGATTTATACCTGAAGCGGATGTGGCAAAAACGGAAGTTTTTTCCCCATTATTTAGTAGTTATTAATGTTTGTTTGTGTATGCCTGCAGCATTTTCTAACTAAATTAGTTTTTGTTCTATTTGCCAAAGTATACTCCTAAACAAACTAGTAGCCTAATTTAAACCACTGCAACCCTGAACAGGCAGTTACTAAGGATGAATGAATGCTGTATTTGCATCGATGAAAAAGCATAAGAGTAAAAAAACCTAACACTCATGCTCCTGAGTTGCACAGCAAAAACAAAAGACCTGTTGTTGGGAGAGTGTGATTTCGAATCCCAACTATGCCATAGCCATCTTTGGCCTAGTGCCATGGGGGCAAAATTGGCCATGCTCTCTAGGTAAGAGGGGCATTTTCTATCTCTATCCCTGTCTCTCTCTCTCTCTCCCCTGTCAATCACAAGGACACTAGCCAATCACGGGCATTCGTGAGCTCGTGTATGTGGAAGAGGGTAGATAGCGCTTTCCTCTGAGTGTATTACACTGCCGTGGGACGCAGCATGAGGAGCAGGTGAAAAGTAAAATGTTTATCCCTAGGGTTACATCCCTAGCACACAACATATATTTGTCCTACTGTGGATACAAACACTAATATCAACTGTAAGACAAATCAAGACTTACAGTAACAGTCTTACAGTAACTGCTTCACCAACCAAGAGCACTCACATTTAATAAAACACTCAACAATGAAGTCCTTAATTACAAAGCTTGAACACTTAATATTTTTTTTTCCTTTTTTAATTGCCAATAGAGGGACAACTATAATAAAAGTTCAAAAACCTTTAACTGTGAGTGTTGGGTGATTAGTAGAACATGGAAGAGGAATATAAGTACACATTCAATAAATCACAATTGTCCTGTGTTTGTTCTTGGCAGCTTTTTTCCCTTTTTTTCTTTCTTTCTTTTTTTTTTTTTTTTAATTGTAACACAGCCTTTTCAGGCCAGTCATATATTTAAAAATGTGGATGCAGTGCAGCTGTGCAACACTTTTCACTTTCATTCACACTCTTCCTCCCTTAATGGCAACAGCATGAGGATAACTTTATAATAAGTTATGAGGCAGGCAAGAGATGCTGCTCATTGATGGAGAAAATTTGGAGAGAGAATGCGAGAAAGAATGTGTAAGAGACTGGCTCATGAGCCCTGGTCTGACATTTGAGCCTATATCGCTTTGCCAGATATCGTAATCTTTTTTTTTTTTTTTTTTTTTTTTTTTTTTTTTTTTAATTTTTTTTTTTTTTTTTTTTTTTTTTTTTTTTTTTTTTTGGATGTTTTGTTAGCGTCTGGAGCAAAATGTTAAAAATGATCTAATGTTTTTCTCATACACACCAAATCCCAGAGTTTAATAAAAATGTGAAATTGGATTTTATAATTACTCAGATTCTTGAGTTATTACTTGTTCGGTCGTTTGTAAGCAGAAACAGCTGTGAGGTCTGTGAGAGACACAATAGCTTAGTGTATTTTTCGAAGACTTTTTCTGGAAATTGGCTTTATAAAACTGGTCATATTCACATATTAAGGAAAAAAAAAACATCAATCTAGAGATGATATGGAAATTTTCTGATTATTTCAGGAGTACTTTTGTCCTTTTTTTAATCTTTAACTGCTCAAGGTAACCCAATTAAAAACTGTATTCCAGTGTGGTCAATTATGTAGGACAGCCATTGTGGAATCAGCACTTTTATTTTCCAGTGAATGACAGCAATATAGGATGTAATTAAAAAATCAGGTGTGGTGCTTAACTAGCTGGGCGTAACAACCCACAGTGTACATTAACACAGCCATAAATCACAAAGCAGATTTTTATTATAGACGTTTCCTTGTTGTTGATTAGATAAACCTGGCATATTGCTAAATACCCAGACACAAACTTGCCCTTCAATATCATCAGTAAATCGATTACAGTAACCATCTTTGTTTTGTTGTTCAATTCGGTTTGATTTAAAGTAAATATTTTAATATTAAATGTAATATGAATACTAATATTAATAACTGCATTTTAACAAAAGATGCATTATCACAAAGCAGCTTTTATACAATAATAGAAATACAGGTTTACATCTAATCTTGAGATCTAAACGATGTAAGCGTGAAGTTACAAAACATCACACATCACATTTCTTACTGTTGCTTAGATAATGTGTAAAAAAAAAAAAAAAAAAGAGCTAGCTAGCGAACATTAGATTCTCTCCGAAAGCATACATCACTGAGGAAAATAGTATGGAGAAGATCCGGGGTGATAGTAACGCTCATCTAACACCCATCATCTAACACACTGTTAATTTTGTAACAGTTTTAGTAACAAAAGTAAACGTCTCAGCTACGTTTCTGCAGATCACAGTTCAGCCAATATGTTTTATCATTTGTGAGGTTAGCTTGAAGCCGTCCCGTTCGCCGACATGCTCTGTGGTGTTTATTGTAAAATTCTGGCTTTTCTTTCTGCCTGATAGAATTTTCTTGTTAGCAATGTTGGCAGCTCTGTACTTGTCTCGAAACCCTCTGAGCAGCTGTTATAAACTATTCAGACTGGTCAATCATGCAAAACAGGAATGTAAATAGAGAGTCAGAACAGTCATTAAATTGATCTGCGACCTTTGCAACAAATAACTTGTCACCTGAACAAATAACTTGTCACATGAAGCGCCTGTCCCAAACCTGAGCGGTCTAGCTTGGCACTAAATGCTTCTGTTGTTTATTTGTGCATAATTAAAAAAGCAATACAAAACAATATTTTAGCTAGATGTGCATAGCAAATGCAGTCTGTTTGATGAAGTTTCAGGGCCCTTTTTACCTTAACCCTTTCATGCATAAAAACATATCCAGAGTTTTTTAGATGTCTTTTATTACTTAAAATTTATATGATTTTTTCCCCCACTTTTTTTTTAAATATCACTTAATTAAAAATAAATGAATTTTCCATTCGTGAATGAAATATCCAAGAATACAACATTATACTATGCATTATATATTCATGGAATGCACCAAACTGAAAAAAAAAAGTTTAGGCCTGTTGCAAAAAATATGCGCTATATGGCCAAAGGTTTGTGGACACGTGACCATCACAGCCATGTGTTTCTTCTCCAAACTGGTGCCACAAAGTTGGAAGCACACAACTGTCTTGAATTTCTTTGTATGCTGTAGCATTACAGGTTCCCTTCACTGGAACCAAGAGGCCCAAACCTGTTCCAGCATGACAATGCCCCTGTGCACAAAGCGAGCTCTATGAAGACAGGGTTTGCCAAGGTTGATGTGGAAGAACTTGAGTGTTCTGCACAGAGCCCTGACCTCAACCCCACTGAACACCTTTGGGATGAACTGGAACACCGACTGCACCCCAGGCCTCCTCGCTCAACATCAGAGCCTGACCTCACTAATGTTCTGGTGGGTGAATGAACACAAATCCCCACAGCCACGCTCCAACATCTAGTGGAAAGCCTTCCCAGAAGAATGGAATTTATTATAACTGCAAAGAGAGGACTGAATCTGGAGTGAGAAGTTCAGCAAGCTCATATGGGTGTGATGGTCAGGTGTCCACAATCTTTTGGCCATATAGCATATCTTCAATTAAAAAAAACAAAACAAACAAACTAATTATAATATACCAGAGGGATGCTGTATTGAGAATGTCTAGAGAGCAACAGAAATCAGAATAATGATTAATGTTAATTTTCAATAATGGTTTCACACGATTTGGAGATGATTTACATCTTATATAAGTGTGGATACTGTGTATGAAAGGGGTATTGTTTGCTTTATGGAAAAATGTGTTGCACTAATGAGTATGTTGTCACAAAAGGCTTTACGAGGTCAAAGAACTACAAGCATCTCTACAAGGCGTCTGCCTTCTCATCTGTTAAGAACCACCAACCACCAAACTGAGGCACTGTGCAGTGCAGGGTGTAGAGTGGATTAATGGACGTTTTATGTTTAAGTGAGCCTGCAGGCTGTTCTAACGCCCTGACATGTTATCAGCATTGTAATGGGCCTGGCCTTGACAGTTCTTAGGATATAAGCCTAAACCATTAATCATAGCTGTTACAGTGTCAGTGTAATTCTCTTTTGGTTCAGGTATTCACTAATAAATCTTAAATGTGAGACGGTCAACGTCTGGAAAATATGCTGTGTTTCTCCACTGTCAGTTTCTTACCCAAAACTCACATAGTAGTGTGATGCAGTTCGTCTACTCAGCTTATCAATACAGCCGGCTAGAGAAGGATTCCGACTAGTTTTCATAGGAAATACTTGGGATCCAAGTATTTCATCATCACCACAGAAAAGGCGGCCTTTCTTTGGCTTAAAGGCTTAATGACAGTCACAATACACCTCAATAACTCTCAGCAGTATCATTTTTCTCCTGCTAGCTGTTGCACAAGACCAGCGTCCCAGCACCAGGTGCTTACATGCACTCAATATGAAGAGTGTCTTCTCCTAATCAGTTACACACTCAGTGATTAACGACCGAACATGCTGAGAAATGATAAACGAGGCTCATATTTGCACCACAGCCCACGCTAAATTCCGCGGTCTCGGTAAACCCAGCTGTAAACCTAGCACACTTTCATTTATGTGCATTTATGCCACAGCGCTGTTGAATTCTCAAATCAGAAGGTATTGATTAACAGCAAGTCTCTGACAGTCGTACCGCTTGTACCTCAAATCGAAGGTTTACATTAATGCACTCGCTTTAATTTCTATAGTACCAGCTCGTTCACAGGTGCCTAGCCTAATACTGAATGGATTCTGAAAAACATTTTCGTTTGTTAAATAACATCTGATCATTGATATGGTGAGGATTTCAGTCAGGAGATGTTTATTTAACATTTTTGGAAGGAGTCTCCAGTGTCAGTGCTTTGTAACAAGCTGAAAGTTTTGCGTATCACATTAACTTCAAGAGAATGTGCTATAGCTGTTTATGATAACAGGAACTAGCTTGTTTCATAGATGTTCCATAAGATAAAATGTAACTACAAACTGCTAAAAAGTATGATAATATAATAAATAAAAGAATTAATAAATGAAAAAATATAACCGTTGGATAAACACTTAAGGAAGTGCTGCTTTTGGAAAGAATCAACTTCATCAAAACTGTCCTTGATTATTTTCCTATAACAGCGTGGCCCATCGTGTTGTGTTCCTTGCAGCCTCTTTAGAATGTCAGCTAGCAGACTGGACAAGTATAAGGAGTTTTTTAGGATTGCGCCTGGTGTTGGCTTGAATATAGCAACGTTTAGTTAATTTATGAGAAATCCCTTATCATATGACAGCTACCGAGCTTGTAGGGTGAGCACTAACACGCACGCCCTGTGACACACGTGAAGCCATCCAACTGCATCTTTTCAAAATGCTGCAGATGCTGCATCACATGGCAGCGTAACACACTTTGAGGAAAGCGCTGTCTACCCTCTTCCGCATACATGAGCTCACAGATGCTATTTGCTTACAGCTTACAGCTGATATTAGTGTTCGTATCCACAGTAGGACAAATATATGTTGTGTGCTAGGGATGTAACCCTAGGGATAAACATTTTACTTTTCCCCAAATCTCTCCGCAATCTGGTCACCTGGTCCTCATGCTGCGTCCCACGGCAGTGTGATACACTCAGAGGAAAGCGCCGTCTACCCTCTTCCGCATACATGAGCTCACAGATGTCTGCGATTGGCTAGTGTCGCCGTGATTGACAGGAGAGAGAGTGTATACCACACCACCTACCCAGAGCATGGGAGCATGACCAATTTTGCTCCTTATACTCCTGGCTTTGGCATCATCAGGATTCAAACTCGTGACCTCCAGAGGACAGCTTTCTGTTGCATGGCTCGTGAGCCTTCTTTAAGTTTATTTTTAAAATCTAACACTACTGCTTTGCTGACTTTTTGTTAGCAAACCTATAGTATATATCGTGATCCATATCATGTATCGTAGATCATCTCTAAATATCATGATGTTTGATTTGTGCCGCCCCGCCCCTGATGAATGTTACTGTTTCCTCAAACGTCCGATGTTTTCATGTGGTTTAGGTGATTGTCCTGAAGTGAAATATAGGAGGAGAACGATTTTCCTGGCAGCACACTATGTTGATGTGTATCTGTGGAAGCTGCATGTATAATAGTTAAAGTATAACTCTGCATTCACTCAAATTGCTTGTTCGATCTTGACAAAAACAGCACAGCTAGCTAAAGAATGTTGCCAAGTTACAATCGCACCAGATCTTCCTGCTAAAATTGCTTGTGTGTAAAATGCAGCTGATTGGACGTTTTCCACGTTTTCCTTGTTGGGTTATTTTGTAGAGTTATGTTAAACATGGTACTATTATTTTGCTGGCATTTTTTTAAACAAACGTACATACATGACTCGCGTTGTGTATCGCGAAATGTCTTCGCATACAGTTTTGCTAGCTAAATGGCTTTCTAGCTAAATGTTTGAAAATAGATGAGGTATGAAGGTATCTGTAATCTTATTGCTAATATAGCTGTTTTTTTAAACATGTGGTGAGGTATTTAAGAAATTGGTACAAGAAATAAGTCTGAGAAACACCGCCTTTGTCCAGCCAACTTCGTTCCTGCCACAGTACTTCATTAAAGTAGGAAATAACAGTGATTTGAGACGGAAATGTCTCTTTAGCGTGCACGGCTGAGTGATCAGTGTTTAGCATTGTGGCCTGCTGGGGACACAGAGTCTCGACGACCCAAACACTACCACAGGAGGCTGTGTGTGCTGTGTGCTGGAGCGGTCAGGGATTCATTTTAACCCCATGCTCGTGTGTGTGTGTGTGTGTGTGTGTGTGTGTGTGTGTGTGTGTCTGTGTGTGTGGAGTGGACAGTTGGGTCTTTCTGGATAGCAGCAACAGGATTTACTTTCCATTGCTTTCAATTGGGCTCTGTTTATGGGGCACCTCTACCTTTCCTGTACATGCAGACATATGTTTGTGTGTGTGTGTGAGTGTGGGTGTGTGTACAGTGGAGGGTTGTGTTTTGGGATTTAGAGGTGGTCTTCCCCGTTTTTGGTTTTCAGTGAGGCCCTATTTAATATAGCACCCCTCCTCTTCCTGCGCAATCTTATATATGTTTGTGTGTGTGTGTGTTTGTGTGTGTGTGTTAGTGTTTGTGTGTGGTCGTACGTAGTGCCACTTGTCTGGCATTTCCTGTCTGTCCACTGTATATGATCCCTAATGACTTCTGACCAAGGAGCACCCTGTCATGGCACGAAACACACCAACTCCCAAGACGTTTCACATCCGTCACTGTGTGTGTGTGTTGAATTTATTTAAACTACATTGAAAGACACACAGTTAAATAAACGGCCTCTCCCAGTTCATCTTTTTCTTCCACTCACTTATTTCAGGTTTCCAGCATGTGGTTTATTTAACTTTCATGCCTCATCTTTCCTGAGCTTCCTAAAGAAGACTGACAGACAGAACGAGCTTGTGTGTGTGTGTGTGTGTGTGTGTGTGTGTGAGGAACTTTGAGTGGTCAAAACTTTGACCATAGGTAAAGCCATGTTAGGAAGTTGTCGTTACGATCATTTATATGAAACTGACTGTAGATTTATGTGTTTTTGGTGTTAACTAGATTTCATTATGAGCTGAAGTCTTTATATCCTGAATGCCACGTACACCCTTCTGTTTTCAAGCTCTTGATACGCAATATTACACAGGGGCGGATAAATCATTACCCTGGGGCGCATGGGACAAGCAAATTACACATCTGGGTGGTCAGTGTTTTATTTCCCGTTGCTTGGTGGATAGGTGACTCAGTAGACTGGTGGTCTCCAGGCTTTTTTTTTTTCTTTCAGAGAGGGAAACCATGCTCTCTAGTAGATCATTTCATATCCTTTTGAAAGTAACACACTCCAACAGATTAATGAATTGGTGTCGTGAATAGGGGTGTGAATCTCTGTGAATCTTTTGCATCACAGTACGTAGCATACGACACGATACTGATAATGATTTCATATTTTTTCCATTCGGCTCATCACTGATGTGACTCAAGTCACGTTCAGTTCAATTAACAATTGTGGCCTTGTTTGTTGATGTGTCCTAGTTTTGACACTCTAACCAACAACAGTTTCAAACACTGTCTTTATTTTGTCTGAGAATTGGTACAACATTATTATATACGTATATTCTATAGTATATTAATTCTCATGTTTTTTTTTTTTCCATTTTTCATTCTGGGTTGCATGTTTGACTAAAACCGCGCAGATACCGTGTATTAAATCCAACATTTTCTGTAAAGCTATGTGGGGCGTGTGCTGGCCAATAAAATAAAGGATTGCTTCTCTCTTTCTGTCTATCTGTGCGCGTTGATTTGTGATGGCAGTATCAGTTTTTTAACCATTTTCCTTTTCAATTTGCACCGAATCTAGCCACATTGGAGACTGTTGGATGGATTTTACGATTAGTTTTTTTCTTTCACTCTTAGTTGTAGTGTAGTTTTTAAAAACACCACTCCTGTTCACTCCTGAAGCAATTCTGACCTCTTCTGCAATTATTGTTTTTCATATGTATTTATCTGCATTATGTGTTTGTACCTTCTCGCAATATTTTGTAACGAACTTCCCATTCCAGTGCACTTCTCTTAAAGAAGTTACATTTCTTAGTCCTGCTAGCCTCACATCTGACCACACACTCCTGCCCGCATGAAAATACACAACCCCGGGATCCCAGTCCTGATACATACCCCTGTCTGAATACAGTGACTGTAGCTACTTGGTGTCAAAAAGCCATCGCCTACTGCACAACAAACACCGACTGTGAATTCAGGTCAGATACCAGTCTGTGTTATTGTCTTTACCAACTTACTTATTATGTCTGGATTAAGCTGTTGTAGCTACCATTTTTAGCCTAGTTTATGTCGCTAGACTTTTATTTGACTGTGATAATAGCAGTAGAAACAAAAATAGGACTTGCCTATGTTCCTTGTGAATTTAGAAAAGTTAGTCCATTGAAATAGACAAGTTGCATACTACGCTGAGTTTCGGTAGAAGATCTTGTTGGACTGATTGAAGAACATCAGTGCATGGATTATGTTCGAAGTTTTTATCTGTAATCGGTGCTAACTCTGAATCAGCGGTTCCCCAGATCTCTGCTGTATTTTTGATCCCTAAGCAGTAGTGTGCATGTTGAAGGGTTGTGCTGATTGAAGATAGACTTTCCAGTCGGTTTCAGTGTTCTTACTGAGACTGCACATTTCATCACATCGTTTTCTGTATGCTGTAAGGGCCTCTTTATCATTTATATGAGCACTGAAGTGCAGTCAAGGTCAGTACAATTCAGTGCGGTTGCTCTAAACGAAGCCGGAAGAGTTGCAACCAGTTCCCTAATGCTTGTCCTCTATTTTTCCCCTCATGTAGTGTTCAGTTTGTGTCTGGCTAAGAGAGAGCGAGAGAGAGAAAGAGAGAGAGAGAGAGTTTTATATGATCGATTGTAAATAGTGTTGTTGTTGTGTCCCGGCCACGTTGCCATGGCTCTTAATGAGGTTACTGAATACGAGCTTCTTGGCGACGTGGTGAGCAAAGCAAGTCAGTATATTAACACAGCCTGCCATGTCCCATCACACCGTCTTTTCCTAACACACACCAGGCCGAGCAGCAGCCAGAGAGATGGGCCCTGAAATCAGCATGACAGAATGAAAAGAGAGAGAGAGAGAGAGAGAGAAAGAGAGAGGAGATGGGCAGAATAATAAACATAGCAGCATGAACAGGAAACGCTGTAAGACACAAATACAGACACTCATCCACATAAATAGGTGCAGGTGGCCACAGACAGGTTTCTATACAAACACACACACACACACACTTACTGGAAGGTGGTGATACTCTCAGCTCTCGGTGGAATGTGAAATAGCTTCCCAGAAAACTGGGTTTGTTTGGGTTCACTACCCACTGAACGTCTATCCGATCCAGCTCACCTCTCCTGAGTGTCACACACACACACACACAACATGTAGAGACAAAATGAGGGAAATGAGACTTACTACTACTACTACTACTAATAATAATACTAATAATAATAATAATGAATATAGCCATAAGTGGTAATCTGTGGGGTCCAAGCACAAAACTATTGCTCCCAGTGGCCAGTTCTTGCAAAGCTACATCTCTTTAGACCACTACACAGACCGTAGATGAGCATACTGTTCAAGTTTTGTAACAGTAGCTCACTGATAACCCTGTGAAATGCCTCCTAAAAGCTGATTGGCTAATGGCAGCCATGGTTTTTAAATAATCCAGTCATCACTTGTAGTATGTCAGGTAGTGTGTTATTCCATCAGCTACTGACGGAATCCATGCGTTAAGAATTATAACCAGTATGCCAGATCAACCATCATCCCAGCCAATTGGAGTGTACTCTCAGTGCCTGTCCCAAGCCCGGATAAAATGGAAGGGTTGCATCAGGAAGGGCATCCGGTGTAAAAACCTGTGCCAAATCAAGCATGCGGACCAATGATCCGCTGTGGAGATCCGTAACGGGAGCAGCCGAAAGAACAACAACAACAATACTAGATCAGCCACCATAATGATCATTGCTAGTCCCATCCCATCTACAAACACACCCACGTTAATTACACTAAGAAGAGCCTGGAGAATTAGAAGATTATCGTGTAGCTTGTTTGCCAAAGGTAGCTTTTTATAAACATGTCAATTAGCAATGCCAACACATGGCACACATTATAATTCTTAGCTTGTCGAGAACCTGTTCTGAAATGTATCACTGTGGAATGTGCCAACACCCATTAACTGGGTGATTTTCCCCTCTACAGTTACTGTACGCAGACTGTGTGTAGTGAGGCGGGACGAGTCTGACGGCCTCACAAGACACACTGCGTGCAATGCTTGACATACGCAAGTTACCTTTTATAAATAATACAGCTGTCGACACTGCGGTATGTAAATGCAGCCACGTAGCATATACACGTAGTGATGCTTTACTACCCTCAACAGCACATCATAAAGTGGTTTATTTCTCTTATACCCCAGGGATTTGACAACGATTACAATTTTTAATTTATTAACGAACACAATTCTCTTTTAACCATTTATAGTTACATTTAATGTTATGGAATGCAAGGCAACTCAGTTCCTTTTCTCACTTACGTTATAGCAGTCGTTCCCTCACCAGCCTCTCTTTTTCCTCTCTCATGAAGTTAATGCACAGCTTGTCATGATTTACTGACTGCTGACACTGGAGACTCCTTCCTTCCATTTCTACTAACAGAAATCTTCATATTAACAATTTTTCTTTGTTAAATGACATTTTTATTTATTATTAGGTTTAGATTATATGGAACATCCACTATATAAGTCCCTGTGAATGAATTGTTACCATAAAAATGGCGACGTATTAGAACGAGCGCATTAATGTAAACACACTCGTGACTTTGCACTGAGTGTTTTACTTGGCAGAGAGTTTTATGTTTACTTGCATCCCCAACCCGCTGAACCTGCTCGTTTTATTGCCATTTGTATTTATACCTGACTGAAATAAATCATAAATATGAATAACAACATCTCTAATGACATGGAAATGTTTCGCTTTATGTTCAGCTGTGATGCAGTAAAACAGAAAGGAGGTTCGGGGAGGACGGTGAAGGGACATCAGGTTCCTTAAACCCGAGTGACAAACAAAGCCGAGAAGAAAAACCTGCATCTGTTGTGCTGATACTTGAGCAGAACCTTTTTTTTTTTTTTTTTTTCTTTTTTCATGTCTGCCAGACTGGTTTGTGGCACCGCATCTCGTCATTGTTCATTATAAATGACTTAATTCAGGAAAATTTGTTCTGTGGCTTGTTTAATTGCAGGTTACATGTTTTGATTATTTAAAAAAATGATGTGGTACAAACCTTGTTAGAAAGGTTATTATGGATACTTGTTTACTTTAAAATGAAATCAAAAGAATTTTTCTGTACTCATTTTTAGATTGCATTTGCGTAAACGGGTACTGCGTGTACTGTGATATATAGCATTATTGTCCAAAATGTAAAGTGGTATAAAATAAATTGCTGGCTTTATCGCTCAGCCTTGTGCGTGTGTGTGTGTGTGTGTGTGTGTGTGTGTGTGTGTGTGTGTGTGTGTGCATGTGTGTGAGCATGAGTATTTATGCTGCTTGTGTCAGGTGGCAGTGTGTCTGGCCTTGTCTGTTATCTCAATTAAGATACAGTATCTACATAGCCAGAACACTGTGTGTGTGTGTGTGTGTGTGTGTGTGTGCGCGTGTGTAATTGGAAAAAGTAACCTCTCAGCTGTTCTCTAAACGTCTAGGTCTCTTTCTGGTTCTTTTTCCTCTCTTTTTTTATTTCTTCGTATCCTCATAGTCTCCACATGCTTCAATAACACTTTTGTTCTTGGCCACTGGAGGTGAAAGTGCCTGTCTGTCTCTCTCTCTGTCTGTCTCTCTGTCTCTTTCTCTGTCTTATTCTCTGTGTGTGTGTGTCTCTGTTTCTGTCTCTCCCTCTTGTTCTCTCTGTTTTTCTCTCTCTCTGGGTCTCTGTCTCTGTCTCTCTCTCTCTCTCTCTGTCTGTCTTTGTATCTGTATGTCACTCTCTCTGCCTGTCTCTCTGTCTCTCTCGCTCGCTGTCTCTGGCTCTGTTTCTCTCTGTCTGTTGTCTCTGTATCTCTTTCTCTGTTTCTGTTTCTTGCTGTCTCTCTCACTTTCTCTCTCTGTCTGCCTCTCTCTCTCTCTTTCAGGCTCATTTTATCCAGGAGGTGTTAGCTCTTTATGCTTTCTGTGTGTGTGTGTGTGTGTTTGCATATGTGCCCCCCCCCCCCTTTTTTTAACCATGAAAACACATGTAAAATGTCGGTGCACAGCTAAACCGTAGCTAAGTGTAATCACTGCTGGGTAGACTAGAGGAATATAGATGTGTAAACAATATTGTGTTATCACAGTACCTTGTAAAAATAATTATTGATGTATATAATCAAGAAAATTATTTGCTGAATATCACGATAATTATTGTTGTTCCTGGATAATTTAATGCTAATCAAGGCAGGGTCTTGCTGTTTGTTTGTCTTGATAAGTCATGGAGGCTTGCATATCTCATGCTTTCATATGTAATCAAGTGGTCACGTCTTAAGTTAGAGACTTGTTGGATAGCCTGTATCGCCGTTTTGTTTCTTACTGGTACAGTTTTTGAAAAATGCAGTGTAGGGAGCTTACATGACTCACTGTTTCACTGAAGCTGGAATGTGCTGGATTGAACTCATGGACTCTTACCGATAGGCCTTAATTTGTAGTGTATGATGTGTTGATAAGTTGACTCACAGTAATCTCACAGCAAAACTCCTCCAAGGCATGTCCCCCATGTTGGTGAACACCACTGAGCTTCTGACTCTTGGGTGGAGCTCCTGCTTAGAAAAACACCATCTTTTATTTTCATCATTCCAATTTTTATTCTCCACGCATCTGTCAGCACCTTAGCATGGTGCTTTAGGCGGCTTGTCAATCATCCAGCTATTGGCACGAACATATGGGCATTTTGTGGGCAGCGGTGACTGGCGGGAGTCCCTGCTGCGGTCACGCTGGGGTCCCATTGGGTTTCGCGGGCACACGCCAGAAGGAAACACAAAAGTCCTGCCAACTTTAGGAGCTCAGATCTACAGTTATATTTGAGGAGAGCCACACTTTAACGTATCCCCGAACATGTCATTTAAACTATTAAAAATAATCTATGTAATAAAATAGTCAAATTTTTATGTAAGGAATAAAACAGGACAGGGTGTGCTGTTATAACCAAATAATCATCAACAGGGTGGTATGACTGGCCCCAACGCGAATTTACCCTGAAACTGGTTATTTTCCTATAGCAGCATGTCCTGAAATGTTTTACTCCTCTTATACCACAGCAGTTTGCCTTACATATTTTATTGATTGAAACATGACACGCCATACTTTTTATCCATTAATAGTTTCTTGTGGATAGTCTGGGAAACAAGGTAGTTCCCTCAACAGCCTCATTTTCTTCTGTCTTGAAGTTAATAAGACAAAAAAAAATGCAGCTTGTCATGTTCCCAAGAAACCATGAAGTGCAAACTCTTCCATCCTGAAGACTTTCCAGTGTCGGAAAACCAGCGTTATCTCTGACTGTTAAAAGAGCTGAGACTGGAGTCTCCCTCCAAAATGCTGAATAAACATCTTCTCACAGAAAACTTCGACATATCAACAGTTACACATTTTTAAAAAAAATGTTTACGTATAAATTACGTTCGCCTCGTCGTTGGCGTGTTGATGTGTTTGTGTGAAGAACGAGTCCATTAATATAAACCTGTCATTTGAATTACAGTAGACATTACTGTCAGAGCTTCTGTTGTAGAAGATCAATCAGCTCCTTCTGCCCAATGAGGAAAGCCAAACACACAGGCAAGGAAAGGCTGAAACATAAACACTCACTTCAATATTTATTTGAACAATCTTTTTCTGTAACACTTTTCCCATTAACTGTTTATCAATACACAATATGACTTCTGTTTCATCTATGAATGCTCCTAAACCTTTTTGTCATAATTATGCCATCTTTGAGCTTCTCAGGTTTATTCAGGTTTTCTCTTACAATATTTACATGAAAGATGGATGGAAATGACACTTCTTCTTATCTCTCGGGCTAGAAAACCTGCAGCGGTGTGTAAAGGCTTTGTTGAGACTTGATGTGGTCATGCGCTTAGACTAACAGAAGGATTTTCTTATTGTCTGTGTGTCAGCAGTGTGTTCTGTGTTTGGAGACAGCCTGTCTGTAACACTTAGGGTGGTCCCTGCTCATTTCTTGAAGGTAGTCATTTAAAGATAAAGCCGTGACATGGTGTCATTTCTTTTGGAACACAAAGCACCTAGACGTGTAGCTCCACTAACACAGGATGTTATTTCTTATGTATTTAAGGGCAGTTGACAGCAGCTGAGGTCAGTTTGAAGGCTCACTGACACTGCCAACATTCAACTGCCTTTTCTCTTGCATGCACTAAGACTTTGTTTCTCTGTCTTTTTAATGAGGAAGCATAGTTTTTAATTTTGTCTACTGCTTGTTAGACAAGTGGTCTTTTTCCTGATGAGCTTTGACAACTCACAGCGCTTTTCCCATTATCTCATTTCGTGCAGAGGTCTTTAGCTCTTGATTGCATTTGTTTTCAGGCCATGACAAATGAGCGCTGGAGTCATGTGTTTACAGCTGTAATCAGAGCATTTTAGGACTGTTTTGGGTTCATCCAATTGGTTTGGATGGGTTGCGCATGTAGCTTCATCTGGAATTTGTTTGGCCCAAGCCCGTGATCATTGCCCAGGAGTAGGATTTCATGATCATGTTTAAAGGGGTGTTCCAACATGATTATTATTTTTTTTTTTTTACCTTATGTATATCCAGGGCATCTGTAACGTATGTGTGCATACCCTGGACAAGAATTTTTCCTTTGAAACTTACTTATAATCTATATCTAAGGGCAGATAATGAATTCTGTTAAATACTCAACTATATTACATGAATGCAACATTACCATATAAAAATAATGCTTCTATTATGAGAGAGAACAAATCTTAGCAAAGCTGTTCGTATGGAGTTTTATCAAGCTTTCACGGACATGAAAGTGCTTGGAAATTCACTTAGCGGTTTCTGCTAACTGCAACTGCAGTATAACTTTTATATTCTCCAGTGGTTTCAAACTTACTGTAGTTCAAGATATATGTGACATACAAGCAAGTATATATATATATATATATATATATTTTTTTTTACATTGTTTTAGTCTAATTTACATAGTCATTCTGATTTCATATTGTTTGTATAAAAGACTATAAGAGTGGGCTAGATAGCTAAGTCATTAGCTAGCTTGAGAGTGTACTTTCAGTTGCCTAGCAGGCGTGTTTTCATGTTGCTGCATTCTTCCCTCTGAAACGTAGTAAACATCTTTGAATGAAGAATTCATGAAAATATGTTTCATATAAATGTTTATTGATGCCTTTAGACCTCCAGAGCAGAATTTTGAGTAAACAGGTCTTCTGTTCTTAATACAAGGAATGTGTTGAAATTATCTGAGGTACATAGATATAGAGAGATGCTGAATTATTATTATTATTTTTTACCACGTAATCATTTCCTTAAGCACTCCTAAACAGTATATGGAAAATAAATATTAAAAATACACGAAAGAGAGATCATGAGTCTGATTGTTATGAGGATGATGAATAGCTGACCGGTGCGACCGGTGCATGGCCTCTACATCTGCCCCCATCTGTGTGACTGCTGCAGCCCAAAGTCCCTGATGAGGAAAACGGCTTTAGAGGCCCAGAGATCGCATTCACAGACCCACACACACACACACACACACAGACTTACCTAGCTACACGTTCTTCTCATCTTGCCCCTGGACATCTCCGCCAGCTGAGTAATAGCAGTGATAGCAGCCTGGCCTGAGGCTGCGGGCTTAGAAGTGTGTGTGTGAGTGTGTGTGTGTGTGTGTGAGAGAGAGAAAGAGAGAGAGAGAGAAAGAGAGAGAGAGTGGGGGAGGACTGTGTGCAACACATAATGTATCCAATGGACCACCAGGAGTGCAGCACAAATAGGGGCCCAGGGATGCCACCAAGACCAAGAAGGAGGAAGGGAAGAAAGAGGGAGAAAGAGAAGAGGAGGAGAAGAGATAAGACTAGTGCTACATGGTCCACTGAAGGATAATTGTGGACTTGTGTGTGTGAAGAAAAGGACAGGCGGACTGAGCAGGGGTCATGGCTCTAGGGGGGATGGGGAGGCCCCTTTCAGCAGCCACTTTTTGTGTTCATTTGTGTCTTGTGTGTGTGTGTGTGTGTGTGTGTTGGGGGTTAGGGGGGTAATCTGATCCTCAGTGGGGTCCAGAGGCCCTCATGCACATATACACTTTCAAGACTGTAGAGAGGCCTGTCAGTGAAATCCAAGATGGCTACTCCCCTCTCTCCTCCTGTCTCTGCTTTCTTCCTCCAGTCCCTTCGGTGGGGGATTCGGCTCATTAGCTATCATAGGATGTTTGTTCAGCTCTGTTGTGCCCCGGTTTCCACGTCTACAGCCCAGCACTGTGCTTTAGAACACAGAGAATGGATTCGTAATCAAGATCTAGGGCCCAACAGTGCACAACACCACTGAGACCTCTTCAATGTGCCCACATTTTTGAAAGAGTGTACAGGAAGCTGATGGAGAATGACGTCTTTTTTTTTTTTTTTTTAAGTTTTGTTGCAAAACCTAATCAGGTGATCTTTTTTGATGTAACAATGTACAAATCAAAAGCGTAGATATAGGAACTGCGATAATAAATGGCATGATGTTTTTTTTTTAACTTCATCTATCTTCTCCCAGTGTTAGCATTCTTATTGGTGATGTTTACATGCAAAGATTTTCATCAGTCTGAATGAATTCATTCTGATTATGAACTGTTTATACTGTATGTACCCTAAACTCAAATGAGACGAATATATTCAGAATATCAACATTTACCTAAGACATGTTGGTAAATTGCTAAGAAAAGACTTTATACGCCTAAAATTATGGTTAGCGTCAACCGCTAACTGAACTTCCACTGAGCTCTGAGCTCCACCATACTGAAAAACGTCCAGCATTGTAGAAAAATCTCAAAAACCATCAACACAACTCTACTTGAATATATTAGTGGTTTTAACATAGCAAAAACCGCAAATGGCTAGTTTCAGCTAAGCATGTTAAATGATGCTAGTCTTAGCTAGTTTTAATACACACCTACTCCAAATGCCTTCACAATTATTTTTCAATCATAAAGTATTTTGTTTCAAAGGTTTGTGTGGTGATTTGTCACTTGTACAACAGATTTTTCATTACCGTTTGCCATATAGATTGATCAAATGGGAATCTCCTACAGTAAAGTTGTTACAGTGTCTGTTGTTAAAAGCAGTATACATATAAAATTGAATGAATGGAATAGTTTGATCATTAATGCATTATAAACTATATGTAGCTGTAGCTACTGCTGCAGGTTTCCTGCTCCCATATTGCTATATGAGAACAAATCTGGAAAGTTCATGGTTTTTCTCCACTGAGTGTTAAGTCAGGCATCATGTTATTTAAAACTCAAGGCCATGACACATCATCACTCAACCCAGTAGATCTGAAGGCGAGTTGAAGTCTGCTTCTTCATAATATTAACCGGATTTTTTTTTTCCAAGCCGCATTTGAGTGACCACGACTTGCAGCTGCAGTTTGCATGTGACTGTTAATTACTTTTTTTTTTTTTTAAAGAATGGTCTGATTGTGATCAGAAAGAGCACTGTGCGTTGTGTTAAACTTCAGTTTGTTCAACCTGCTTGTACAGCTAAGTGGATGAGCAAGGAATGAAGAGAAAGCAAAAGAAATGGAGAGGAAATGTAGACTTAGGGAAAAGTGACACAGGATAACTGAAGAACGATAAAGGATGGAGACAGGAGAAATACGAAAAAGTGATGCTACAGATAGACATAAAGCATATGTTGATAATGCTCACAAATATTATTGTTGTGGATTTGTGCTTTGTGGATTTTATATATATATAACATTATATATATATGCGGTTTGCTGTTTTATATATATACATACATATATATTTATATATACACACACACACACACACACACACACACTGATCAGCCGTAACATTAAAACCACTGACAGGTGACGTGAATAACATTGATTATCTCATTACAGTGACATCTGTCAAAGGGTGGGATTTATTAGGCAGCAAGTGAACAGTCGGTTCTTGAAGTTGATGTGTTGGAAGCAGGAAAAATGGGCAAGTGTAAGGATCTGAGCAACTTTGACCAGGGTTAATTGTGATGGCTAGATGACTGGGTCAGAGCGTCTCCAACACAGCAGGTCTTTTAGGGTGTTCCCGGTATGCAGTGGATAGTACCTACCAAAAGTGGTCCAAAGAAGGACAACGGGTGAACTGGAGAAAGGGTCATGGGGAGCTAGCCCGTCTGGTCCGATCCAACAGAAGAGCTACTGTAGCACAAATTGCTGAAAAAGTTAATGCTGGCTATGACAGAAAGGTGTCAGAACACACAGTGCATCACATCTTGCTGCGTAGAGGCAGACCAGTCAGAGAGCCCATGCTGTCCCAGTCCGGTTATACAGTTAGGTCCGGAAGTATTTGGACAGTGACAGAGTTTTTGTGATTTTGCCTTTATACATCACCACACTGGATTTGAAATAAAACAATCAAGATGTGAAGGAAGTGTAGACTTTCAGCTTTATTTTAAGAGGTTCCACAAAAATATGGCATTTAGCATTTAGGAATTACAGCCATTTTAAGCAAAGTGCTTCCATTTTCAGGAGCTCAAAGGTATTTGGACAATTGGCTGACAAGAAGTTGATTGACCAGGTGCGGTCCATTCCCTCTTTACTTCAAGACAAATGAAGCAGATAAAGGTCTGGAGTTGATTTCAGGTATTGAGTTGGCATTTGGCATCTGTCAGTGTTTGACTGGAGCTACCAGTATGAAGTCCAAGGAGATCTTAATGCAAGCGAAGGAGGCCATCATTAGGCTGAAAAAACAACCTAAATTTATAAGAGAGATAGCAAAAACATTAAGTGTGGCCAAATCAACAGTTGGGTACATTCTTAAAAAGAAAGAAAGCACTGGTGAGCTCAACAACATCGAAAGGCCTGGAAGACCACGGAAGACAACTAAAGTGGATGATTGCAGAATCCTTTCCGTGAAGAAAAACCACTTCACAACATCAACAGAAGTTAAGAATACTCTGGAGAAGGTAGGCGTATAATTGTCAAAATCTACAATCAAGAGCCGCCTTCGTGAATGTAAATACAGAGGGTTTACAACAAGGTGCAAACCACTGGTAACATTCAAGAACAGGAAAGCCAGATTAGACTTTGCCAGAAAACATCTAAAAAAGCCTCCCATGTTCTTGAATAAGATTCTTTGGACTGATGAAACCAAAATTAACTTGTACCAGAATGATGGGAAGAGAAAAGTATGGCGAAAGAAACGAACAGCTCATGATCCAAAGTATACCACATCATGTGTCAAACATGGTGGAGGGAGTGTTATGGCATGGGCATGTATGGCTACCGATGGAACGGGCTCATTGGTGTTTATTAATGATGTGACTGCTGACAGAAGTAGCAAGATGAATTCTGAGGTGTATAGGGCTTTACTCTCTGCTCACATTCAGCCAAATGCTACAAAACTGATAGGACACCGCTTCACAGTGCAGGTGGATAATGACCCTGAAGTGAAGCTTTTCACTTACTGAAGACAAGACTGAAGGCAGAAAGACCCCCAAACAAGCAGCAACTGAAGGTGGCTGCAGTGAAGGTCTGGCAAAGCATTTCTAGGGAGGAAACTCAGAATTTGCGTTTTGAGAACATGGGCTCCAGACTTCAGGCAGTCATTGACTGCAAAGGATTTTCATCCATAAAATTATGGTTATATTTACAATTATGTCACTTTGTCCAAATACCTTTGAGCCCCTGAAAATGGAGGTACTTTGCTTAAAATGGCTGTAATTCCTAAATGGTAAATGCCATATTTTTGTGGAACCTCTTAAAATAAAGCTGAAAGTTTACACTTCAATCACATCCTGGTTGTTTTATTTCAAATCCACTGTGGTGGTGTATAAAGGCAAAATCACAAAAACTCTGTCATTGACCAAATACTTCTGGGCCTGACTGTGTGTATATATATATATATATATATATATATATATATACACACACATACACACATACATACATACATACATATATATACACACATACATATATATATATACACACACACACATACACACATACGTATGAAAAGGACAAATATGAAATAGTAGAAGAGTTATAGAAATATAGACATTAGAAAGATGTAGAGAAATAGAGAATAAGAAGAGGATAGAGAGAGAAATAGAGATGTGAGGAAAAGAAATCTATTTAAAGAGAGAGGTACATAAATAATAGAGAGACAACAAGAATGAGAAATAGAGGGTGAAAGAGAGGACAGGGAGATAAAATAAAGAGTTACAAAAGAGAAAGATGTAGAGAGAGATGTAGAGAAAGAGAAATAAAGTTATAAGCTAGAAGGATGGCAAGACAGGGAAAAAGCAAAAATGTGTTACAGAAGGAAAGAGGCATTGAGAAAGAAGCTGAAAGAGAAAAATGTAAGGCCAGAGAAATAGAGAGTTACAAAGAGAGAGGCTAGAGATACAGGGAAAGAATAATAGGCAGTTATAAGAGAGAGAATGAGAAAAGGGAAGACACTTCTACATTTTTGTCATGCTGCTACATGCTGTACCACCTACAAGCTGTGCGTCGCTCCTCAGAGCCTCAAAGAGAGAAAGAGAGAGACAGAGAGAGGGAGAGAAGGAGATGGGGGAGGGGCAGTTGGATCTCAGTGCCTTTGTTTGGGGTGTATTTTTGGTCTGTGAAGACCCTCAAGTTAGTGCAGGCTCTTCGAAACACGTGAGCTGCATTTCAAACGAAGAGAGGAAACAGAGCAGTGCCTGTGCACTTCTGATGTCATACTTGCATGACAAGAGAAGTAGATGATCGTGGTACAGTATCACGGAGCAACTCAATGCCAGCGATCACATCTCCGATAAGCTCTCATTTAGGATTCCTTTCTATTATTGCAGCCTAGCCTCTTCATCTCAGCCGCTGATCTGGAATCAGGACTTATCTACGCTCCCGAGCGTAGCGCTCTTGAACGTGTGAATCAGCAACATCAGCTCAAGGAGGCAGGTTGGGCTGTAGCTGTATCTGATACAAATAGATCAAATGGGACGGGAGTGGGGGATAGAGCATGTACACACACACACACACACACACATTTTCCCACTCATGGACGGTGAGGGCTGAGCTCTTATTTGTGATGTATGTGGTGATTAAGATTGGAGAACAGCAGAAATCATGATCAAAGCAGTGATTAGACATATACACGGCAGTGTCAAGTGTTACGCCTGAGATTTGGCCCACGTCACGTGCAGTTCTGTTCAGAGAGGTGTGAAAGACCAGAAAGTAGACCTTAAACATGTCTGCGTTAGATTTTTTGCTTAGAGGGGCCAACGCATCTGATTTTATTCACATATCTGATTTTTTTTCTTGAAGTCTAAACACCAAAGCAATTACATCTAACCAGATCTTTTCACTTCTGGGTTTGGAAGACACCCAAATACAGATGCAAGCATGTGAGCAAATCATTACATGCCTACTGAATGTCAGATTAAAAATCAAACAAGCAGAAAAAATAGATTTGTACGAAATTGTTGATTTCCAGTAAATATGTATTAAATGAACAAAACTTTGCACCTGACCATTACACGCATATGTGGTTCTTCCCCAAACTGTATAGACTGGGTCTTTTGTATGCTGTATATCACTCAGTACAGTTACACTAACATTGGCTAACTTGTTTGAATTTGACAATGCTTAAGCAGTTCAAGGAACCACATTAACCATTATTATTAATCATTATTAAGGTAGTGGCACTCTTTCTAGCTGGTTATAGGCTGTTTGACAGTGCAGGAGCCAGGAACAGTAAATTCTGACCCCAAAAAGGCATCAATGACAATGGCCATCTTCGTTAAGCGGAAGTTATACGGAAACTACAAACACAAATTCTTCTGGTTAGATTAATAACACTTATTATGGGTCCCTGGAGGACTAGTGGTTAGGCCATGGTGCTCTCACTGCCACGGCCCGGGTTTGATTCCCGGCCAGGGAACCAGCACATGACAGTGCACTCCCAGTGCCGGTCCTATGTACAGAGAGGGGGTTGCGTCAGGAAGGGCATCCGGTGAAAAAACTGTGCCAAATCAAATATGTTCACCAATGATCCACTGTGGTGACCCCTAACAGGAGCAGCCGAAAGAAGCCAGGTCTCCACGGTCCTGAAATTATAATCACCAGGGTGCAATAAATATACGGAAACTACTGCAGTTCTACAACTGAGTATGTGTTTGTGGTTTTTTTTCCCCTTCTTTTAGTGACCTGAGCATGAACAACATCACAGAGCTGCCTGCAAATGTATTCAAGAACCTGCCATACCTGGAGGAACTGTAAGTCCGTCATGTCTTCTTCTTTCTGTCTTCTCCATCACTTGTCTAAAATGTCTTGTATAACAACAGGACAGTTTAGTGTGTTAGGATTCATAGATGTTCCTTCATTATCATAAGTAATAAAACATGTTATTTAGTGTATGTTAATATGTTAAATATATAGTAAAAAATTCTATACTAATATATAATAATATAATATCACTGTAAATGTTTGCATCCTCCTTCTCAGTGTGCTATAAATACATATCTGAGATTTTTATCCTTATTTGTATTCAATTAATTCTTTCGATTTAGCATTAGGTTTTGGATCGGTGTCGTGTTACAAGACACACTCTCATTTTTAGCTTGGAGTTTATTTATTTAATTAATTTATTATATATTTAAAAAAACAAATAGTTGCATACATTACTTTTCTGCACACAATGACCATGGGGGATGCAAACTTTTGCACTCACCTGCATTCATCGTATATCTATAGTACTCTCTAAGTACTGTATGTGTTGCTACAAGCTTTAAGGTTGTCTTTAAACTTTAAATGAGATTGTAATGACAATAATATCACAGTACGTATTACAATAAAAAAAATAACATTTTATAATAATAATAATAATAATAATAATAATAATAAGGGAGAATTTCAAATTAAATACATTTTCAAAAACAAAACAAAACAGAAATGACTAGTATTTAAAGTATAAAATATGTTTTAAGGTATTATCTAATCCTAATTAAATAAGCGTTTACTAAAGTATGTAAAAGTCTGCAAGGTTGATGATGATGTGAATTTTGTCTCCTTTATGACAAAATTCAGTCTTTTAATATCAGAGGCCTCTGTTTATAATAATGCTTATGATATAATCACTGTTTTTTGTTTTTAATTTCTCAGTAAATAACCTGAATGTTTCTTGAAAAGAACATTAAGTAAGAGTGCAGTAAGTTTCCGTCACACGTGTGTGTTCTTTGCCGCACGGGTGAAGTTTGCACTGATTTGTTTATGTGGCCAGAGCGTGTGCTAATGCGCCTGAAAGTGCACCGGCTAGATGAGTCTAATCTCCCGCTGTGTATTTGGCTCTCCCAATCGCTCTGTGTCTGTCCGTCTGCACCGGCCGTGTGGGAAGCACAGATATCATCTGTCTACCTGATAGCAGGTAGCGCCACTCCCAGAAGGCCCCGATGACCAGCTCCTAAAAGCCACCGCATTGTTATCCTTCGCTTTTCTTCTCTTCCCTCCTCTTTTCTTTTCAGAACAGCAGTGTGTTTTCTTACACCCCCTCACGTCTTTCAGCCGCCCCAATCTCTGCACCTTCTTTCCCAAACACTGGGCCTTCAAGCGCTTTGTCAGAGAGCAATTTACTTTTCAGCGCTTTGTGCCGAGGAATGCGAGGCAGGAAGGAAGAGGGCAAAACAATGGTTCCTGGGACAGAAGGAGTTCAGGAGGATGGGTTTTTTTTTTTTTTTTTTTTTTTAATACGTACATTCGTTTTCGGGTTGTCATTGGTTCAGCATGTACTAAAGGGCTCAGCGATCATGGGTCATGAGTTCACGATCATTCTTCTTCAGCGCTGGATTAGTGAAAGACAGACAGGTTTAATGAGAGAAAGATGTATGAAGAGCCTGTGCGTTTAAAGAGTCATTTCTGACGTTTCATTAGTGTAGTCATTAGTGCAGCACTCATTACATTGCAGTTTGTGTGCGTGAGTGTGTGTGAGTGTGTGAGGCTGGTGTCCTCCAGGCAGACTTAGCAAGAAGGAGGGACAAACCCACAGCACCACAGAGAAACATTCTCTACCTCAGAGTCACGCAATACACACACACACACACACACACACACACACACACACACACACACAAACACGCAAACAGTCACACTTGCTTCCCACTTGTAGCTCATTCAGCCATTCAGCCTGATAGATACATACACTGCTCTCCAAAAGTTTGGAAACGCCTGAACAAAATAGGGTTTTTGGGCAATATCAGCATAAATCCTCTTTAGTTAGTGACCATTTTGCATTGATAATAAGGGACAACACAAACTATGAAAACATATTTTATTAAATAAAAAGTTTATGAACATAAACATGAACATAACATAGAAAAATACTCAAATTTTGGAT
>CM040999.1:6086473-6101154 GCA_022985145.1 Pangasius djambal
TCTTTGGGCAATCCTCCAGGAGGCTTGGAGTAATATATCAAGTCAATGTTTGAATAAACTGACTGCTCGGATGCCTAGTGTTGTCCCTTATTATCAATGCAAAATGGTCACTAACTAAAGAGGATTTATGCTGATATTGCCCAAAAACCCTATTTTGTTCAGGCGTTTCCAAACTTTTGGAGGGCAGTGTATATAAAGCTATCAGGTACTAATCCTCCCCAGATGTGTGTATCTATGTGTGTGTGTATGTGTGTGTGTGTGACCACTAATTTTTAGTACTAATAGTTGACCGGTAATTTAAAACAGTAATTGACTAGTCATCTGTTCTATAGTTAAAGCAACTTTATTTAATTAAAGAGTGAAAGCTCTAAGCTCATCTCTGGAATGTCCTCTCTGAGCTAGCATGCACTGCTGATCTGACTCTAAACTAGCTGAGTGGAATTCCATAGTGATCTGCAACCCGCGGCTCTGAACGCACTGATTCACACTTTTCCAATTTTATTTTTTAATTTTTAATTTTATATTTAACAATTAAAGTAACCTGCTTTCTTTAACGCATACCTTCTTATCATTCTTATCATCTGCCACCTCCTCAACTAATCTCCACAGTGGCTACTAGCGAATGTATTAATCGACTACTAGACAGGTCTTTGTGTGTTTTAAGATTAGTGAATATTTTGTGTACTTTCTCATTTGCATGCCCTGTGTGACTAACTGGATGTCTAAGTTATCTACTTTACAGTTGTTTGTGTATTCAGATGTCACATTGCAGGCTATTATATATTCTATTATTAACTCTATTGTATACCGGAGTGGACAAATCACTAGCCAGGACATAAAGTCGCCCCTTCACAGGATTTAATATCCTTGTTTGTTTCTCTTACTCTGTATTAACGCACCTAACTATCTTGCCAAACATTATTACATTGCTTTCCATTAACTACCAATTAAATAACCAACCTAGTAAGTTAGGTTTCCAGGCAACCAAAACACACTTGGAGCTCTCACTTACCCAGCGGTCTAGCTAATGAATTTGTCTTTTGTCCAGCGCTGCATGGATAGCTGCTCTTTACTCAGTATGATAATGATAATGATAATTGATTTACGCAATGCACGTTATTATTACCTGTTGTTAGTCAATCGCAGCACCAAATTACTACATCATAAACCTATTTTGTAGTGGGTTTATTGTTTTATGGGCGATTATCTAAGTTCATTGCACAGGAAATATGCATTTGGGCAGAAATAGAATTAAAAACAGTAATATTAATTTGTAAGCTTATTGTAGCTTTTTATTAGGGATGCATTGAAAATTTATCCACTGACTTTTCTGCTGAAAGAGAAAACCTGCTGTAAATTCTGACAGCTGTTCCTCTATATTCTATTCCTTATGCAGTAGGATATTTGCATCTATAATAAATTTAGATTATCTTGCCTATTATGAGCCCAGTTGTATAAAACATCTTGTCAGTAGGGCTGGAAAGTATGACAATACAATACCCATATTGTCCTATATTATATGCTTTTATGACATATTTCAAGTTTAATTATATTTTTTATCTAACTGCTGATTAGAAATCAGCTGATTTTATGTTTTGAATTTTATAAAATGGAAATTGTAGAATTTATTCTATTTTTTACAATTTATTTTTGTAGATATTAACCTGTTTTTTTAATCATCAAGCCCGGTCCAGTTAATGTTTTTTTTTTTTTTATTCAAAGCTACTGTTCTGCTGCTGGACACCTGACCATCACACCCATATGTGGTTCTTCCCAAAACTGTTGCCACAAAGTAGGACGCACACATTGTACAGGATGTCTTTGTAGCATTACAATTTCATTTCACTGGAGGCCCAGGCCCAAACCTGTTCCAGCATGACAGTGACCCTGTGCACAAAGCAAGGTCCATGAAGACAGGGTTTGTTAAGTTTGGTGTGGAAGAACTCGAGTGTCCTGCACAGAGCCCTGACCTCAACCCCACTGAACACCTTTGGGATGAACTGGAACACCGACTGCACCCCAGACCTCCTCGCTCAACATCAGAGCCTGACCTCACTAATGTTCTGGTGGGTGAATGAGCACAAATCCCCACAGCCACGCTCCAGAATCTAGTGGAAAGCCTTCCCAGAAGCGTGGGGGTTATTATAACAGTAAAGGGAAACTAAATCTAGAATGGGAAGTTCAGCAAGCACCTATGGCGGCGATGGTCAGATGTCCACAAACTTTGGTCATATAGTGTATCTCGATACATATTGTGTATCATAGAAATGTTTTCTAATATTGTGATATGATTTGTTTTTGTTGTATTATGCATTTAATAATTGCTTTTAATTAATGCTTTTAAATTTTGAAAGGCAAAAGGAAAACAGACTATTGCATTTATGCATCAGTCCAAAAAAGCTAAGTAATATGAATTTTCACAAATTCAGGAGATTTCAGTTTTTCAGTTTAGTGTCCCTGGTTTTCAGTGAATTTCAGTTTTGGTTTTGGCTAAGAAGTTGAATTCCATTAGTATTTATTTTTGAATTGTAATGTGGCCCTTCAGTCTGAATGACAGTTGCAACATTATTTCTACCTAAATATGTAATAATTTTCTATGAACACCTTTATTACACAACAGAGCAGAGAAAATGGAATGGTATTTATGAATATTAGTCATTTTCTGCAAGAAACAGATTTTGGCTGTGTACAAAAAAAAGACCCGTAATTATTTATAAACAGCTATAATTTGTCATGATCAGAATTCTGTACTGTGAAATTTCTGTTATTTGGTTATTTTTGAACTCCTTTCTCTTGAAAGTTTGCTGCACTAGTTTAGGAGTTGTGTGCGATTTCCTAGCAGCGTTTCCTCAGCGCTGACTTACTGCACAGCTGTTCCCGAAGACGGCCTGTACAGCCGAGCCCAGCGACCGCAGAACCCAGATTACATGCGCTGCAGGCAAATAAAGATCAGGGATGTCGTCTCCAGAGCCCAGAGAATCTAACCTCCCTGCACAGAGGAGCGTGTGTGTGTGTGTGTGTGTGTGTGTGTGCATGACCCTAATCGGTGGCTTTGAGCCTCAGCCAAACCAGAATGAGAGTGAAAGGCCATGAGCTGTTGTGTAGCTCGTGTGTATAGAGCGGAATACACAGGACTACCAGATGTGTTAGCACTCGCTGCACATTTACTCCCACATACATAAACAACAGCTTTCAAGCTTTCATGGAAAGCAAATGGGAAAGTAAATGTGCATTTGCTTGAGGAAACTTTCCACAGCCTTGTTTCTCTGTGTAAGTGTGTGTGTGTGTGGTACTCTGTGCCTCAGCGCTGTAGATCTGCACCCCTATGATCATCCTGGCTGATAAGATGCTTCTGTCATGTCCTCAGCCTTCCAGTTAAAGCAGTTTTACTCTTCTTTCCACTCTCTTTCTTTTCCTCTTAACCCTCTCTCTCTCTCTCTCTCTCTCTCTCTCGATGCAGCTGGAAATGAGGCTCATAGGCAAGAAAGAATGATTTTTTTCCTCTCGTGAAGAAAAGTAGCTTAAGCTAATGATACCATGCATTAAGACCCAAGCATTATATTAACGCTTGGATGTGTCTCCAAAATGAATAAGTCGGACTTTTTAAATGTAAGGATGTCCTTGTGAATTAGGCCTCAAGTCACACACAGCAGGTTTGTGTGACTGTGTTGAAGTTACTGTGCATAGAAATTACTGCAGTGCATGCACTGTTGTCTTGAGACCACACTAAGTACCATGGGCTGAAACATTATTACAAAAAGAACTGATAATGGAAAATAATTGATAATGAATAAGTAATGCAGTGCATAAGAATGGAAGTCAGGTTTGCATATTAAACACAGATTACACAAAAATAAAAAGAAAACGCATCAACAAAATGAATGAATCGTCACAGCCCTAGATAACTGGCCTTGTGATTGGAGCAGTGTTTAGGTCTGTTTAGTCAGTGGGCGTGTCCTTGCAGCTCTTTATGTTGTAGTTAGTCTTTACAGAACAGCCAGATGCTCCTCAGGTTTAATAATTTGCTGTTGCTTCTTTGTGTTATAGGTTTTCTAACATGCCAGAAACCCCTCCCCCCCCCCAAAAAAAACCCATCAGATTTGTGTGAAGCTGGTTACACCATCTGTGTGTAAATTAGCTTTAAGCCCAGTTTTGGCAACATTAGCTGTGTTACAACATGTGCAGCAGTAAATATTACTGTGCTAACAATGCGAATACCAGTTCCAAACAATTCTTAGTTTAATATCTAGTACAAAGCGGTTTGGTGATATTGAAGGACTCATTGCTCAGTTTCACGTTTGACAGACAGAATTACCCCATGGACTGCATTCCTGTGAGAGTACTGGTACTGAAAATGTCTTGTATTGCACTATATTCAGTTCTTTTTTTCTAATCAATCTTTTGCATCCTCAGACATTAGACATATTGTTTAAATCAAATGGTAAAAACTAAAGTCAAGTACATTTCAGTTCCAGGTTGTTCCAGGAGCTGCACAGTATTGTGGAGCGCTTCACCACGCTCAGAGGAGAACACTAGGCATAAATTGCAATAAGAGACTGAGAGTGTCTCTTCAGTTGTGTTAGGACTCCATATGGCTCCTGGCACAGCTGGCATTCAGACGTAGAGCTCGACATTGCCTCTCTAAACACACTGCACCCTCAGGGCTGGGAAGTGTGTACAGCATAACATGGAGATATGATGTAGAGTCTCCAAGTCTAAAGCCCCAAGAACTTCTTCCTATCACACAGAGGAATTGAAGGAGAGAGAGAAAGAGGGAGGTACTTTGAAAAAAAGACAATATGTGGTCGATCAGATTTAAGAGAACGCATTACGTATAGTTTACATAAAAAATATTACATTTCTCATCAAACTGTGATTTAATTGCCTATACTAAATTTAATTTAAACAAGTTTCTAATTACTTGTTTCAGTTATGTAGAGTGAATGTGATCATAATATGAACTTGATCTAATTATGTTATGAAATCTTGTGAGGATGTTAGCGCTGATGTGAAGAAAGACAGTAGTATTAAAATTAACTTCATTAATACAAGAGCGGTATAATAGCACAGCAGGCAGCATCGCGGGTTCCATCCTCAACTCGGATGAGCGTGCAGGCTTCAGTTTTATTCAGGGCTTTGAAATTACATGATCAAAACATTTTGGATGAACGAAAACAAATTGCGTTAATTCAACTCAATTTAATCACATGGAACCGATGAACGTAATATTAGCGTGTAGCACTGATAGCAGAAACTGCGTATTTATATTAGGTAATATATTTTAGGTCGTGCATTCCTAAATTCTTGAATCTCAAAGAGAGCTCTGAGAATTTATAAGTGGAGATAGACAAGAGAATTCCTCTTGTCACTCTCGCTCTGTGATTAGCAGGTGTTGCTGTGTGTGTGCATGCGAGCACACGTTTGTGTGTGTGTGCGAGACGAAAAGGATTTTATTAGCTGGCAGGTTTTTGGCCTTAAACATGTCTGCTCACACCGATCCACCACATTCTGCCACTTCAGAAGGTATTCTGGTCAGGAGGGAACTTCAGGCAAAGAGCTTATCGTCCACACAGCGGGTTCCAGACACATACGTATACACAGACGCTGACAGCAGAGGCCTGATAACAGCCATGTGCAGAGCAAAATGTGTATCTGACCAGACCAGGGGCTGATGCTGGTATCTGCTTTTGACTTTTCCTTCATCGTGCCTTTACTTTTTCCTGCTTCTCTTAGGGTTCTGTTCGTCCAGGTTAAAATATGTTGTAGCTCTTTAACCCCTTTTTCTCCTGATCATAATTATTTTATTCATCAATTTACTTTTAATTTTAATTTAATTTTAAACATTCTTTAGATTATGACCTACCATATTGCGATGCATTTGATTTGGCTAATTTCCTCAATTCAGGCTTCTGTTTTACAATATTTCTGGCCCAGAAATGAGCTCAGGAAAAGGGGTTGCTCAGATCCACCCCTTTGCCTTAAAAACAGGGAATGGGGCAACCAGAGAGCTCTGGAAATTACAAACGGCTCCTTTAAACTATCCCTGAACTAGTTAACTCCTCTTGGATAGATGTTTCTGATTATATGGACTGGATTTTGGATGAGATTTTGTAACTGAAATGAAACGTGAAACAAAAACAAATATGTCATTGCTATAATAATTACTGTCTCTGTCCTTTTTCTCTCTTCGTCTCTGTAGGAGATTGGCAGGTAACGATCTTACTTTCATCCACCCTGAAGCTCTGTCTGGCCTCCACCAGCTCAAAGTACTGTAAGTACTGTACACACACTCACTCACACACACACACACACACACACCTCAAACTGGACAGCCTGTTATTATTAATGACAGACTGAACGAGTTGCAGTATTGATGGAGAAGTGTTCCCTGGCTCCGTGTCTCCGTCCACTGATCACAGGCAAGAGGCCGAGTGTTGAGTTGGCTAATAGCTTTGAGTGACTAACAGGAATCTGACCACTACAGGATCTTCAGGTCTGTCACCAGGATGGAGAAGGGCTTCCCAGCATGCCTCATTGCTGATTAAGGCTAGGCTTCAGGACACGCTCTGTCTCTCTATCTGTGTCTATCTGTTTCTCTCTTTATCTCCCTCTTTCCTATCCTTTGCTCTCTGCTCTGGTATGCGTCTGTAGTGATGTAACGGGTTTGTCCTTGAGGTGTTTTGCGAGCCAGTTCTGTCGAAGCTTATCGTCCCTCCGCGTCACCTCGGCTCTGCTTTGCATAAAGCTCTCTTTCCGTCTTCCTGTCCTCCTTCTGGCCTGCCTGTTGACCGTGTGATGCACTCAGACACTGACCCCGCCCAGAGTTATACCTGTCTAATCACCTCAGGTAAACTCACTAGCTTTACAACAGCTTGTGCATCAGGAAGGATTCCACTGCGGAGCTGAGGCAAGCATGTCTGATTAGTCACAGGAAGAAGCCAGTGAAGCTCTGCTTAAGGCTATTTGCAGAAAATGACTGGTATTTGAATGTGATTTACTTTCATAAATGGAGGACAATGAAAATTGAGAAATGTGATGAATGACTAAGCTTGGTTCAAAGAGCTTGGATCAAGTTGTTAAAAAGAGGAGAACTACGTGTAAGTAACGACAGAAACCAGCATCTTGCTTTCGATGTGCAAGCTACGAGTGTGACAGTTTGGAATTTCTTACAGCACGATAACCTAACAATAAATAAATAAATAAATAAATAAAATCCATTCCTTTAATTGTTCTTTTTTCTTTGTTGTTATTTCCTTGATATATGTTTGAGTATTATTGCTGGAGGACGTCTGTAGTAATTATGACCAAATTGTACAGGATAAATCACAGAGAAGGGACTGACTTCATAATGTACAGTGTACATGGGTATATCACATTAAAATTTCCATAAGTACGCCATACACCTCATTTTAACACAATATGTGATTTTTATTATAAGTGTTGTTGTAGTGGCACTTGATCATTAGTGCTGTAGGTCACATGACCATGCTAGAAACTCAATAACTTGTTTACACCCCCTGGAAATGTCACTTCTCTGTCACATCCGTTTTTAACACTGACTGTATTTTATTGTTCTGCATTTTAAACGTTATCAATATTCTGTTTTGGTTTTGGCTAGAGTCTATAGAAAAGTGCACTTCCTAGACTGTCTTTAAACTGAAGAGCATTAAAAGCATTAAAACTCTTTTCCCTTGTGCATGATGGAATCTTTACGAATATATATTTTTGAGAAAGACGTTACCCTAGGATCTCTTAAACTGTCACTGTTTATACCTTTTTCATTTTCATATTTCATATTTCAGATGAAATAGAGAGTGGCTGAGAGGAAAAGTGGTGCACTAAGCAAAAAAAAAAAGGATTTTAACCAATCCTGCACCATAAATAACCATGAGACTATGAATCCTTAAGATCTTTAGTGATGTCATATGTAACTCATGGAAAGAAAGACACACAATGGACAAAGTTGTTAAAGTTTCAGGAACACTGCTGCTAGACAACTGGAAAATACAGGCTGTCAGCATAACGGAGCTATTAACTGAGGTGAACGGTTTTGCTAGCTAGCACAACGCTGATAAGTTTATTATATGGACAATGTGAAGGCACAGAGACAGTGTAAACAATTTGTAATGTCAACTTTTCCCCCAAATATGTTGGTAAGTTATTTAAAAAAAAAGACTCTGCAAGACAAGAATTACACAATAACTGCATTTAGCATCGCCTGCAACTTTCACAGATTCTGCCATTTTAATAAACACCAGCACTGCATCACAACTTGTGAATTTTGTCTTCCACAATCAAGAAGACCACAAGCATGGGTTGTTCATGTAGAAGTTTCCCGTAAACACACTGAGCACTACTCCTTTTTAATGTAGCATATGGCAACATCGCTATAACAAACAGGTCTGAGGAAAACAAAATTGTATTTATAGCAAAAAGACATTTCAGGACATTTAAGTGTTAATAAAAGTGCTCCAGTAGCGTATATCCATCCATTCTCTGTACCGCTCATCCTACACAGGGTCGCAGGGTAGCCTGGAGCCTATCCCAGGGAACTCGGGACACAAGGTGGGGACACCCTGGGTGTGGGGGCCGGGTCAGCCCATCGCAGGGCACAACTGCACACACTCACACACCCATTCACACACTACGGACAATTTGGAAATGCCAGTCAGCCTACAGCGCATGTCTTTGGGCTGGGGGAGGAAACCCCTGAGGCACAGGGAGAGCATCAAGCCCCCAGTCCCGGAGGTGCGAGGCAGAAGTGCTAGGCACTAGGCCACCGCGCAACACCCGCAACCCCCCCTACCCCCATCCCCCCACCCACACACACACCACCAAAGTGTATTTTACAATTTTAATAGTATCATAATAATGATAACAATCCAAAAATTAGCTTTTTTTGTCCTGAATGTGATACAAATATTCTGTCACTATGTTACTTCGTATCCATTGAACACCTTTTGGATCCTCTCCGTTAGTATTAATATTGGCACCCACCCCTCTTTGCTCTTGTTATACAATTTTGCTGATGCTTTGGATTGCTGTCCTGTTGCAGGATACATCCCTTTTTCATCTTTTAACTTTGTAGAAATGAAGATAAATCGATTTTCTAGACAAATGATGGGCTGCACGGTGATACAGCTGGTAGTGTTGCTGCCACACAGCTCCAGGGTCCCCGGTTTGACCCTGAGCTTGAGGTACTGTCTGTATAGATGTTCACATGTCCTTTCATGTGGGTTTGTCTCCCAAAAACATGCTGGTAGGTAGATTGGCTACTCTATATTGCCCCGAGGTGTGAATGAGTGTGTGAATGTGCGTGTGCATGGTCTCCTGTGACGGGCTAGCGTCTCATCCAGGTTGTATTCCCACCTCTCGCCCAGTGTTCCCGGGATAGGCTCCGGGTCCATTGCGTCCCTGAACAGGATAAAGCACTTACTGAAGATGAATGAATGATAAATTGTAAAAGAGATGCAAACATTTGCACTCAACTGTATGTTGTGCTTTTGCTCCTAAAGTTACTCCATTATCTGCTATCACAAACCTAAGTCTTGATTGTACTTGGCCTGGTTAAATGATGTTATATTGAATAAGTAAATAACAAAATGCAGCAGGATGCAGACTCGGGCCCTGCTTCAGACAAAGTGCTTTTTGTTAGCATGAGTCTTTTAGCGTGGTTTAGTTTAGGGTAAGAGTTTTGTGCTTGTGGCCTGTGGCACTTGAGTGATGCCAAAGTGGGCTGGTAATAGGAGAAAGGAAGAGAGATGTGGACTCTGATTAGCTCATTCGGTACACACGCTCACACACGCGCACACACACACGACTATCCGATGATTCTGCAGCTATGCTTAATTACACATTTAATAATCCAAATCACAATTATTTAACCAACTGGAGTTTCCACTGTGCAGTAAATAATATGATTTAATCCACTTTAGAGCACAACATATGTTCTTCAGGATTTATGTACCACACCATCACACGACTGCTTTCAGCATTCATGCTTCCGTTCATCGCTGAATTTTCGCAGTACTTGTGTTTTATAGACCATGGAAAACTGAAGAATTATGATAGCAGAATTTTCAAGATGAAATAATCTCTTGCTGCTCTTTTTTTCCTAGCATGCTCCAAAATAACCAGCTGAAGACGGTTCCCAGTGCTGCTCTCAAGAACCTCCACGCTCTGCAGTCTCTGTAAGTAACACACACACTCATCGGACACACACCTAATCTTGCTTAAACACACAGACATTTAAATGTGCAGAGTTGTGTATTTTAATATGTGGGTTCTCTGTATCAGCATAGTACTTGGTTTTATGGATTCAGGTGTGTTTGCCTGTGAGAGCTGGGCCAGCTGCGTATTTGGCAAAAAAAAAAAAGAAAAGAAACATCTCTCTGCCGTTATCACCTCTCCAGATCCCACCCCCACTCCCTACTTCCCTCACTTGCTTTTTTGCAGCTGTGTGTCCCCGCGGGGCTGGGGCCAGTGCTCCGGACCTGAAGTAATGCATTCTGGCACAGACTCTTGGCCCGGTTCTTAGATCAAGATTCTCCTAACAATCTGTACATCAACACGCCTTCTGCCCTTAAGCACTGTCTAGTCTGAGTGGAAGGATAGACAGATAGACAGACAGAGCCATATGTTCATAGTTGCATTTCTGCATGTATTCTGGGGCTGTCAGACTTGCTGTTCACATACTTAAATTTTTAAGTTGCTTAAAGGTGCATTAGGTAAGATTAGTCTTTTTTTTTTTTTTTTTTAAATTTTTAGATTAGGTCTCTAACAGTTAGGGGGGTTCAACATTTGAATGATTCCCACCCATATTTACCCCTAGGATCTTAGGTGGCCCTTACAGTGTCTGTAAAATGACTAACAGGAGGCGCATCCGAACACAAACAAGCATTCTGGCCCGGAACTCAGTTTTCCAAACAGGTTTTCTCAACGACTTAATAAAATTTTGCTAAGGCCACTGCTTACTCAACTGTTTTTAATCAGGTTCTACCTATATTTCAGGTTATTTGTAGAAATAAGGAATTAAAAAAAAAAATCGACTATTGCACCTTTAATGCAGGTCTGTTGAAACATGTTTCTTCCCAAAAAAAACCAACAAAAAAAACCAACTGATTTTCACATATGTATTTTTTTTTAAATAAAAAAATGTATTTTCTGTGTAAGAAATAAGACATTCGCTGTTACAGAAAAAACAATCAACAGCATGTAGTGTCATTCATTTCAGGCTGCTACCACCCTGAAGTTGATTATTTTCCTATAACAGCACATCCTGAAGTGTTTAACTCCACTTATACAACAGCAATTTGCCAAAGATTATGATTTTCTACTTATTAAAGAATGACATTTTAATGACTTTTATCCATTTACAGTAACGTTTGAGGTCTTGTTGTCACTTATAACAACTACACACAGTCATTCTCTCACCAGCCTCTTTTTTTTAATCTCTCTTTAAGTTAATAAGACAAAAAAAATGCAGGTTGTCATGTTACAGAGAAACCACAAAGCCCACAAAGACTTTCCCAGGTTGGAGAACTTCAAATCACAGCTTTACCTCTGTGTTACACTGGAGTGCTGACACTGGAGACTGCTTCCAAAAAATGTCTCCTTGCGAAAAACAATTCACCATATCAACAATTACACATTTAAAAAAAAAACTTTTTTTTATCTGTTTACACGGAGTCCTCGTGTATGTTACTATAGAAACAGTAATGTATTAGAACAAGCACATTAATATAAACCTTGCAGACAGTCTGTGTTTTGGATTTTTGTCTTGGTGGAATTTTTTTGTAGATAAATTCTAAAAAGGACATTGGATAAAAAGGATAAAAAGGATAATTGTTCATATCACACTCTCCAGTGTCACCCAAATGAGGATGGGTTCCCTTTTGAGTTCCTCTCTGGTTCCTCTCAAGGTTTCTTCCTCATATCATCTCAGGGAGTTTTTCCTTGCCACAGTCGCCTCAGTCGCCTCAGGCTCGCTCACTAGGGATCATTTTGTCGAACATCTAGGACTGTTTGCATGTTTTGTTTCTGTTTGCATGTTTTTCTGTTTCTTATGTTCTGTAAAGCTGCTTTGAGACAATGTTCATTGTTAAAAGCTATACAAATAAAATTGAATTGAATTGAATACATTGTAAAACAGAAATAAAACAGAACACATTTGTTAGTTATTTACAGATAGATGCATAGATATTAAATTTAAAAAAATAAATAAATAAAAAGTGATTATATTGAAAGCGATAAAAAATAGATTGACAGACAGATAGATAGATAGATAGATAGAATGTAAAATTAATAATTTATTATGTTGGAAGTGATAGATAGATAAATAGAAAGATAGATACATACATACATATATACATAGATAGATAACAATTAAAATAAAAAGATAATACTGAAAGTGATAAAAATGGATGGATGGGTGGATAGATTGGGGGCAGGGGTGTACTTTATTGATTTCCAAGAGGAAAAAGTGAAGTAGCATGTTATTAGAGATAGAGAGGGAGTCCCACAGGAATGTCTTTCCCCTGCAGGTTGGTTGCTGTAATCAAGCCGCTTCCTAATTACAGTGCCATCAGCGCAGCCCGCAGCATTCGCACACACTCAGAAAGCAGAGGAAGCTCAATACACCTCTTCCTTCCAATCCCACTTTCATGTCATCTGCTTAAATCAGCAACACACGAGGGTCCAGCGCACATCAAAGCCTCCGACGGGGCTTCTGCGAGCGCGCCGAGGGGCTCCTGCGCTACTGCGGGGAAAATTCGCCGGCCGTTTGAAGCCGCTCGCTGTTTTTGGCACTGACGGCTTCCTAAACCACAGTCCTAATTACGCAGCCAGCTGTACTTTGAAATTGTTGCGCATGTCATATAGCGTGAAATGAAGATTCGTTGCCCAGAAAGTCAATATTGTGACAAGAAGGCAATTATGCTGTATCATTTTCTGTTAATTGCCTCTGTTATAGGTGGCTATAGAGCGGCAGTGTCAGTTGAAGTGGTAGCTGTTAGGGATGCTGAAAAAAAGGGATGAAATTAGATGAAAGGAAAGTGCCATTTCTGAGAGAATGTGCCTTCGGTTATTTTGTCTGCCTGTCGCTTGAGTGCATATGTAAGTGTGTTTATAATGTTTGTGTGTGTGTGTGTGTGTGAGTAGGACATGTCTAGATCTGTTCCTTGTGCACAAACTGCTTTTTCAGCAGTTGTTACTTGACGTTCTTCTCCACTACAAATCAGCCCTCGAATCCACATTAGAGTCACGTCTTTCTTTTTCTTACAGGTTTGCATAACTGTAATTAGAGTTACATAAAATACAGAAATACTGGCTTTCTCAAATAACACCCAAGGCTACTAGCAGTTTATTTATTGACCCTAAACAAGCTGTGCTGGATTTGTACCGTCTTATATGTGAAGTATGCGTAAGTGTGCCTCGGGTTAGAAAGTGAGCCCGAGTTCACGTCCAGTGCAGGTGTCACTGAGATCATCGCTCACTTAAGATAACAAATATCTCAGAGAGGTTCTGTCGAAAAGCACGCATTAATCAAACATGCGCACCGACATCAGACGACTGCACCTGCATGCGCATACTTTCTTTGGCACGCGTGCTGTTTTGAGTCGTCCTTTCCCAGAATGCCCAGGGTGAGCAGGAGAATGTGTCATTTTTCCCATGAGGGCAATGTTTAACCAAGGTTAGTACATGGCTCTATAAAGGTCTCTTAACAAGTGCAGGTTGTATTTGTGTTTACTCAGAGTAGGAAGTGGATGCTGATTAGGTAAAAGCCTTAAGGGTTGTACACTGTACTTAATGATAACATTCAGGAGCAAGGAGTGTGGCCTGAATTGTGGGAACATTTTGCCCGACTCCTAGATATCATAGACATACATGTTTTAAACAACATAATGGAAATGTAAACACAATTCAAATCCCAACCCTATTCGTGTGCAAGTAGCCATATAAACATTTAAACACCGAGTCTGTCGAGTTTTTCACAGTCAGCTCTAAAAGTTTGCCAAAAGCACTGACACTGGAGACTCCTTCCATAAATTTTAAATAAACGTCTACTTAAAGGAACCTTCCCCATAACGCCTACTATGTTTTATTTTGTTAAGTACCAGCACATTTTCTTAATCCATGTATTATTAGGCTGAGATTTTGTAGAACGCTCACCATACAAGTCCCTGCGAATGTGCTGTTACTATGGAAACAACAATGTATTAGAATGTACTAAAACAAAGCCAGTTACTTGAATTACAGCTAGAACTTTTGTCAGAGCCGTTGTTATAGAAAATGAATCAGTACGATCAGATTCAAAAATTCAACAGTGATGTGGTAGAAGTTATAATAACATTGTGAGGCCAATTATTATTACAGCAGATGTTTTCAGAACATTGCAGGAATGTTATTTTTGGAATGTTCCAGCCTAACCTTCTTGTAAGTCCCTGTTTTTCTTTCCTTTTTCTATCATGGAGCAAGCGCAAAAGTTAGGTCAGATCATGGGATTATATGTTCTCTGTATTTGATCTTATTTCTGACGGGTGGTAACTGTTAAAAAGTATATCATTTAAGAAGTTTTGGTTAGAATGACAATGTTATCAAGAAGCGTGATATTGCTGTGATATCTAATCACATCATTTCCTTTCCTTCCATTTAAGTATTTGTTATTTACATAATGATATAAA
>CM040999.1:6101254-6143691 GCA_022985145.1 Pangasius djambal
AAAAAAAAAAAAAAAAAAAGCAGACAAGACAAACAAATGAGCAACACACCAGCATTAGATCAGCACTGGCATGAGACTAGAGCTAGCTATAGATCTTTGATATGTAGCCTATATGTGTAGCTGGTCCCTATAAGCTTTCATTAAAAGTGACAGGTTTTTGAGGTTGGTTTTAGGGTTGGGTGTAGTTCCATCCAGTAGTATTACCTATAGACGTCTATGGAAATCCCCCATAAGGATAGTGTGTGTTTGTGTGTGTTATGTACTAGCAGTGACGCTCATAGAGGATGATGGATGTCAGCTGAAATCCTGTCTGAACACAACCCCTGGTGCACGCCTGCGCTGCTCCTGCACTGTTCATCCTTCCACGCGAACCACATAATCTTCCGAACTGAAATTCAGTGTCATTCATAAACAGGATGTTCCCACCCTCCATTCTTACCCATCTCCCATCATCTCCCTCCATCTCCAGTGTCCATGTTCATTCATGGGTCACCATTGAAGACTGATTATGTGTCGAGGACACTTGGGAATTACATCATATCTCTGACACTAGTAACAATATTGTAGCACAAGGTCTCCGTTTCCCAGAAGAAGAAACACTAATAGACCATAACACAGAATACTTTGTGTTTAGTTATCAGAACTGAGGTTTAATCAGAACTTTAAAAATTCACGAAAACATTTTTGTTCATATAGCTAATGTTTTACATACACTCCCTTTTTCTGAACACATTCTTCACCTCTTAGCTCAAAGCCTCCCATGTGTGCCAGTGAATACACAAACAGTGACTCAGATCTGTTAAGTGGATGCAGTATTTGGCACAGCTCAGCTTGCTTTGGCCCCGTGCCCTCCAAGGTGTGGCCTCTGACCTCTCACCTGGACTCTGAGATCATGGAAAAGGCATGTGTGGTGGAGTGTAACATTAAGTGCTCTCTTAACACCTTGGCAACACACACAGTGATGATGTTATAGCAGGCCCTGATCTTTTTGTTTTCTGTACCTCAGCAGCTGAGCAGGTGTATTTGTGTGTTTGTTCTCAACTGATGCTTTGCATTAGGGGTGTGTGAGGATAAGTAGGAGTGTGTGTGTGTGTGTGTGTGTGTGTGTGTGTTTGTGATATGTGCACTTGCAGGTTGTGTTAACTTCCCGTATTCTTGTATCTTGGGAATTCACCTACACACGAGTCAAAAATCAATAAATCACTTTGAAGCAGGTTTTCTTCAGAGACCTCTCTGTATTTGGCTGCATTCATCCTTCCCTCAGTTATGACCACTCTCCTCATCCCTGCTGCTGAGAAGCACCCCTGTAGCATAATGCTGCCACCACCATGCTTCACCTGCAGTGATGGTATTAACTAGTTGATAAGCAATACATGGTTTTTGCCAGACATAGCGCATGTTGTCATTACGGATTATTGTATGTAGATTAATGGCCTAAAAATTAAACTTAATCTGTTTTACATTAAATCTATAACACAATATAGTGTCCTGAATGAGTATTCAGAAGACTTTTTGAATCCACTGTAAATAGATTTATTACTTTTTTTTTTTTATAAGTTTTAACGATTTTACGTGTAATACTTGCAGAATTGAACAGATTTGAAAACGTTTAAAAACATCTGGACATTAAGACTTTAAGATGGTCTTTAAATATTAACTTTTTTTTCTTCATACAATCACTCAAAAAAGCATCAACATGGTGTAGAAACTTGACTTTCAGTGCTGCTTAAATTAAAATAACACTTTAAAAATGAAAAAAAAAAAATGAAAAAACACTTAAAATGACCACATTTCGATCTAATTTCCCTTCTCTCTGTCTTTCTTTCTCTTTATCTAGTCCTGTGACTAGAGTAGGGCTGTCAAAGGGAGATTTCACTGTTCGAATTCTATTCAGAGTTGAATTTTAATATTTACATATTCAAAGACAAAAAGTGCATATTCAGATGTTTTAGATCCAGCATTCTACTTTTAGTCTCCTAATGCAAGTCCAGATGGGTTTTATACCTTTTGGTTAAATGACTATGAGAAGACGGATCTGAATCAATGCATGCCATTCATTGTGTGCTACGTCTTAACATATTTTATTTTGGCATGCATTCATTGCCTAACTAAATATAAAAAACCTTACCAAACTATGTGGCCTATAAAAAGGGATATTACTTGAAAGTAGTTAATTTAATAAACAGGCACTTAACAGAGTCACTCTTTTTCTTGGACTGAAGTTCACTGCTCTGCTATGGTCTATGCTGCCAATATGTTATACCCTATGTAGTGAGCATACGTGGATAAGGGGATAGGCAGCCAGAAAGGAATTTGCCCTAACTTTGTGAAGACCAGTTAAATATAGCTAATGAAATGTAGGTAACATTACTCTGGGTAAATAAAACAAACTACATGCTAAAGTTTATGATAAATTCTAATATTGCCTACTTGTGTGTTTCTTTATTGTTTCTTGATTTATGTGCTGTGATTGTGAGGCTAGTGCTAATACCTGGTGCTGTAGCAGCATGAAATTAAAGGTCCAGTAATATGCGAATGCATTCGATATGTATTTTTTGTAAGAAATGAAAATTCAAATGGAATTTCTGAAGGAATTTGAGACGTCCCATTGCCACCCTGGACTCGTAATATTTCTTCCTACTGTATCCATGTATGTAGCTAGGATGACAGTAACAGTCGATTTGACTTGAACCTGTCTCTCACCAGGCGCTTGGATGCGAACCACATCACAGTGGTGCCTGAGGATAGTTTCCAGGGCTTGCAGCAGCTCAGACACCTGTGGCTGGATGATAACAGTCTGACCGAGGTTCCAGTCGTGCCTCTGCAACATCAGGGGAACCTGCAGGCGCTCACGCTGGCACTCAACCGCATCGGCCACATCCCGGACAGCGCCTTCGCCAACCTCTCTAGCCTGGTGGTGCTGTGAGTGCAGTTTGTTTTTCCAGAGTTTTACTGCTCCCCGACTTTTAGCAGCTTTTGTACGTGTTGTAAAAGTTATGAGTGGTGTAACATGGCACATTTTCTACAATTTTGCTTTTGGGGAATAGCACCAAATCTCTCAGAGAAGGCCGTTAACACCGTTTCTGCTCTGTCGTTATTCAATAAATTGTAGTTATATTAATATACACAAGATGTTGAGTTGCATTGGGAATGCATTTTCCAGCTGTTATATTCTTGAGAAAAATTAAGTGGTATTTCATTATTTTGACCTAATATCTTATTATTTTTATTTGATAACTTATATCTAGATATTATGTTGTCAGTTAGACTTGATGTCCCAATATTTTGACTTCATAACTCATTACTTTAAGTTATATAAATCGTAAGTCTTAGGTTAAATCTATATAAATATTAAGATTGACTTAATATTTGACATACCACAATCTATTAATAAGACTAATTTATAGAATATTAGCTTATAATTCGTATGCCTTATGCTCTTTCCCAGGTAGTACATAAGCCAGATGTGGAGGCTTTAGTGGAATTCACCTGACAGTTATATATATATATATATATATAAATGTGTTCAGTCATGGTCCATCAAATTATGTCTGTTTAAAGTGTTAGGCGTCAAGATAATAATGAGACAACTCAAAAAATGAGTTAAGTTGAAATAATGAAATATCAAGTCAAAATAACAAACTGCTAAGTCAAAATAACAACCTTTTTTTTTTTTTTACTTGAGGTTCAGGGCTTCTGTATATTTTGACGCTTAGTGACACACTTAGAATTGCAATCTTTCGGTTCGTGCCAGTCAGCGTTGCTGCAAGCGTGTGCTTTCTTCCTCACAAATCAGCCACTCTTGGACATTTCTGATTGTCTTACTGTGTTTACATCAGCTAAACCTATCAGCTTCCTGTACAAATATGGGGCCTTGACATCTCAGGAAAAGGCCACATGCTTAAACACACACACACACACACACACACACACACACACACACACACACACACACACACAGGTACACTATGTGTTGACAGGGAGTTTGGAAAACAGTAAAAGCAGAATCCATAATATACCCAAGTGTCTCGCAATCTCCAAAGGAAAATAGAGCCTCTGCATCTGTTTCTCTCTCTTTCTCTCTCTCTCTATCTCTCTCAATCTCCCTGAACGTTTCTCTGCGACTCTGATTTCCCATTTTCGTTCCTGCTGCTGGAAAATATTTGTCTAAGGAGTGCAGGCCAATTAGTCAGTTAAATATGCTGAACAAACAGGCGGACGTGCATGAGGCCTGATGAGTTCTCCGCTTCGAGCCTGCCCGAGTGTACCTCTGTTTGGATCGCTCCACTGAACCGTGCCTCTTTTTAGTGACTGGAAATTTACAGGAAAATCAGCCATGTGAGTTATCTCAGTGATAATAAATTAGATATATGGATATTAAAGCACAGGGTAGGTCTGACATTTATTGCGGTATCAGTTACAATTCCTTAGAGGCAGGTGTAGTCATCACTAAGCACACAGGTGAATATGCTTCTTTTTTAGAAATGCATATTAACATTAGATTTGGTATTTAGAGTTAGCTGTATAACCTCTTATGCATTTTAAATTCTTGTGTTTTACTAGATCAGGCTTTCAGGTAGTTTAAAGCAAGAGTTCTCAAACTTTGGACGGTCAGGGATCCCCTACTATCTGTAAAAAATCACAATTTAGGGATAAATTTATGAATTTAAAATTTATATCTGGAATTTGTATATTTCTGTAAAGCAGCTTTGCGACAGTGTCCATTGTTAAAAGCGCTATACAAATGAATTGAATTGTACTGTATTATTTGAAATATTAGGCACATTTTTAAATGTGTACAATAATATTATGGCTATTTATTGGAGCCAGAGGTTTTTTTTTCTCAACTTTCCTCCAGTTGACATTATTTATAGGCATAATAACTTTGATAATGGTGGATTGTGGTTTCTGCCACTGTGATACAAAAATTAAGACCCCCTGGCTATACTTCATGGGCTGCTTTGGGATTCCCGGAGCCCGCTTTGAGAACCATGGGCTTAAAGAGGTCAGTACTCATACAGTGCAAAGCAGTATGCGAAGAACATGAATATTTCTAGTTTGCGAAGATGCCCAAATTATGTACTTGTCTGGCCAAATTTGCATGCAAGTATGCAGCCAGAGGTATCTTCATGGTTAACTCCATCCCACACACACACGGTCACGACACGGTCATTTCATTTTTAAAATAAAAACAAGCCACAATACTGTGACTATACATCTGAACACCATGCTTATACTGCATATACTGTGTATTTTTATCTAAATGCTGCAGGTAACCAGACATGAATGTGCCTGTGTGAACAAGCTAAGGTTAACAAACAACTGTTAGCTATGGCTAAATCTTTTGTTAATATACTATTTTTTTTATTAGTTTTATTAGTTTTATTAGTTGTGGCTTAATCAGTTATTAACACATTAGTAGATTTACTTTTAATATTTCTCTTCAAAGTCTCTTTAATTATAAACTGTCTGTTGTGGGGTTTTTTTTTGTACAGAACATAGCGTTAACGATTTATGCTAGTAAATGCTAGTTTGTGCTGTTGCTTTATTTACATTGAGGCTGTACAAAAGAGGTTTTGATTGCCTTTATGCTTTTCTGCTGCCTCATAATAATGATTTTTGGCTTCAACCACCAAAAGGGACCATGTTTTCTCTCATAGTAACTGTGTAAATACAAAACTGAAGCAATCTGAGGTAATTCTGTGTCCACAAGTGAATTTGACTGACTGCTATTGTTAGTCAGTTAGTAAACACTATAGTTTACCAAATGATCATTTTGGCAAACCGCATACTGAGCTGCATCCAATCAGGAATAGTATGTAGTAATACTGCATATCCTGTTTCTGTTTAATATCCGTAAAGTTACACTGATTTTTTTCTCAGTCTTTTACAGAGCTACTGAAGTGACATGGTGGTTATTTTCTTTAATAAAGTGTGGCCATAAATTAAGATGTTAAGGCCATGGGTTAAGCTTCTTGAGATCTACTTTGTGGCCATGAAATCTTGTGGCAATTATTGTATTTTAAAATGAATGAGAAAGAAAGAAATTAATTGAATTAGAAAATTGGTTACACAAACCTAAAGAGCATGGAGATGGTAATATTATACATTTATTTGTTCCTGTCAAATAATGAACGGGAGGCCACATGTTAAGCATGAAATTCCATGGCCACTATAATTCATAGTTTGCAGCCTTGAAATATTAGGAAAATATTAGGCTTGTGTTCTCAATATAACTTTTATTAAAAAATGTAACCATATTAAAAGTTGATTGGTTAGTTGGTTGGTTGGATGATTGGTGGCGTAGTGGTGCAGTGGAGTCCCCGGTTCGAATTTTTAGCTTGGGTTACTGTGTGTTTCTCTGTGTCCCCGTGTTGTGTTCGTTCCTGCATGGGTTTCTTCTGGGTTCTCTGGTTTCCTCCCACCTTCCAAAAAAAATGCCAGATGGATTGGCTTCTCTAAATTGCACCAGATGTAAATGTGTGTGAAGAATTGGCATTCCATCCATTCCCCCGCCTCTCTCCCAGAGTTCCCAGGCTCCAGATCCACCGTGACCCTAACCAGGGTAAAGTGGTTACTGAACATGAATTGATTGATTAACTGATTGATTGATTGATTGATTGATTGGCCCATTGTCGCACTCTTTTTGCTTTACACATACACTATGTGAATTAGTCGTGTTACCTACATCAGGTATGTGCATTAAACACCTCATTAAAGCTAACAATTTGACTCTTTTTCAGGCATCTGCACAATAACAGGATTGAGGAGATTGGGAAGAACTGTTTCAGTGGCCTGGACAATTTAGAAACACTGTGAGTTACCAAATCCTAAATCATGCATAAATACATTCATTTCATATTCAACTATTTTAATCACAGATTTTATTAACAATGGAAACTACAGAAACTCCAGAAATGGAAATCTACTCAATCTAAAATCCAGATTACTGAATCACTTGGTCGAAGAGTCGTAATGAATTTGCTGCTGTTGCTCCGGCGCCCTCTACAGCCAGACACAAGAACACAACTTCTAGCTCTCGAGCTGTATACCAGAATTTACCAGACTAGTCGTTTGGGGGGGGTGGCGGTTTTTATCCACTCAGCTTTCAGTATGCCTAAACCAAGCAATGAAGAGCACTAAATAACTCTGACAGGTGTGTTAGATGCTCAGATACAGTAGAAATGCAGACTTTCTGGAGGAAACACTGCTACATGCTGAGTCTATCCCAGTGTGCCAAACATTTATTGGTCTAGTCTGTGATTTATCATTTTTAAAAGCACCACAGTTGATGCATTCTGTTTATCTCAGTCTAGCCAACAGAGCGTCATTTGTATATGTTTCTGGTCATGCTACTTGTTTTGTGTATATAAGGTGGAAACTATGCTTACATTGATGTCGTGGTTAGTTAGTTTACCATACAGCTATTCGCTCGTCTGTATGTGTCTCACTGGCCGTGTCTACACTGTGTAGGAAAAACGCCTCCTGTTTTTTCCCCTCTCATTCGGATGGTCTTGGCTGGAAGGGGCTCGGTTTAACCTTTTGTCTATTCATTAACTCGAGAAGTCAAGAATGCTAGCGGAGAGCGGAGGAAGTTTATGCTGGGTCTCGTTCCTCATCTCTGCCTCTCTCTCTCTCTTTCTTCCTGTCTTGCCCTCAGCAAGTGGAGGAAGAGGGGAAGGGAAAGGCAGATAGCCATCGCTGACTCGGCTTTATTTACTCTGGCCGCGGTTAGGACAGGAAGAGGGCACGCCAACATCCTCCATCCCCTTGGGGGTAGCAAGACAAGGGAAGGGGGCATGAGTGGTCAAGAAGGAGGCAAAATGCCAGTGGCAATTAGGACAAATAAGCGGAAATAAACACTGTACCAGATTTTTTTATTTTTTTTTTGTAGCGGGATACCTGATGCACAGGGTTTTCACAGCTGTAGACAAGAAAGTAAGACACAAGCGTGTTAAATTTAATATCAGTCTTGTTCGAATAAAACCCCGGATATAAACCTGTAATTGTGTGGTTAAGCTACGCTGACACTGTTGTTTCACACTCTCACTGAATTATAAGAAACATTCAGGAAACCAGAAGGTGTTTCATGTTTGAATTCAGAAACCACATCCGCATCAGTGGGTGGTTGGATTAGCTGGGCTGATTCTTTTATTGCTATTGAAGCTTCTGGCTTCTTCATTCAGGGTCGAGCCATAAATTCAGAAAAACCTTCACAGTGTCTGTTGTTAAAATGTAGCTATGCAGCGTGCGGTATACTGCTAAACACGAGAGTTTTTCAAATAAACGGAAGACTTTTTCAAATAACGTTAAAATTACTATTGAGCAAAACTACAAAGGAACCCGATGTTTTTTACCTAAAGCGTTATTTTGTTATAAAACCGCTGCACTGATGGCCACAGGAAGGTTGTCGAGAGCTGCATTCACACGTCACACTTCTTTAACCACAGTTGTGCCAACATGTACACTTTAGTCATAGCATTTACGACTTAGCATTTTTGACCATGTGCTACGGCGATACGGAAGACACGTCAAACCCCTATCAAATTACCTGGTGGAAAAGCCAATTCACTGAATTTGCTTATGATAGTGGTTACTTTCGCTTTGAATTTATCTAGGTCAGCTTCGACCTATGAATGCACAAGCCTCGGTCTTGTGAACCAACAGAAAACATGTGGGCAGGACTATGGTTTCTTTGTTCGTTAAAAAATGGAGGTGCCGCTTATTACTTCGTAGTGGCCATAAACTTTTGCTTCACTGTTTTCTTACTGAAAAAAAAATATAAACACATATGCACTCACAGAAGTGATTATGGCCTTATGTAGCTTCTGCATATTGATTTCATGCCCATGTTACAACAAAAAACAAAAAAAGTTCGTAAATGTACAAATTTAATGACTAACATAAGCCTGCCTGTTCATTTTTGTTGAACTTGCATATTTTACCTAACTTGAAATTCTGCCCTTATTTAAATATGTTGATCTAAGAATGATGTTTTTCAGTGTGCTTGTGTTTTTGTGATAAACATTTGTTGCTGTTGCTTTTCTTTCTCTCTGCCTGCCTGATTTTCTTGTTAGCAATGTTGGCACCTCTGGTGAAGTGTGCCGCTTCTCCACACCTTTGGTCATCAGTGTAATCAGTGTATCTCAGAGCAGATGCAGTTGTGCAGGGATCCTCAGTTGCGTTTCGGCATTTAAAACACAGCTGGCATGTTTATGTGCTTGCAGCATTGAGTGTTAAGCCAGAAATTAGTTGCAAACAATTTCACGCAGAGAACATGGTGACTGACAACTAAATAAACACTGGTTTTGCACTGCTGCCGGATTGATTTGTGATGCAGCACCTCCTGATTGTTCACTGTACAGTTTAGTTATTGTTGTGTGTTTATTTGTTTGCTTGCTCTACATGACTTCGTTTTTTAGTAAAGTAAGTAAAATCAATCTTAGCGCTGTAACTCATTTTGATAATTGATTAATCTGTTTTTTTCCCCTGATTAATTGGTTATTTTGGTTATTTTAAAAATATACAAAATGATGCTTTGATGACAACACACACAACACGAAAAATACAAAAAATAGGTGTATGTTAACGTGTGTATGTTAAGAAAATGAAACAATCTAGCATTTATTCATGCTACTGAGAACAAAAACATTTCTTTAACTAATAACAATGTAATTGATTCAAATGAAATAATATTTTAATAAAATATATGTTTCCCAAATATTTTTAATCATCAAAGTTTATCAGTTTTGTTGGTTTGTTGTTATGGCACTATTGGACATTAAGTGTGATATCTATTGTTTGAAAACAACGCCAAAAGCACATTTGATTTGAAATTGTCAGAGACTGAGTAGTCATTTCAGTATTTAAAAATTTCATTTCTATTAAAAATATGTTATGTATAATGTTACCGTACAAAATAAAAAAAAAATCATGATATATATTTTACTGTATTGCTCATCCATTGTGAGAGGAACCTGCTGTATAATTTGATGACATTCACAAGAATATAACTTCAGGTCTCAGTAGTAAATCACTTGTTTAAGCCTCATGTATCGTTTTAATCCTGAAGTATAGTTTAAGTTGGTTTATTAGAAATGGGCATCAGACATTATTTTCTCATTTTTCGAATATTTTTCCATGTTTGTCTCAGAGATCTGAACTACAACAACCTGAAAAGCTTCCCCGAAGCCATCCAGACTCTCCCCAAGCTGAAAGAGCTGTGAGTAAAGTCAGCACTCTTTCTTCCTTCTCTTTTTCTTTGCCTTTCATTTTAAGGAAGTTGTAGAGCGAGGGGTTGGACCCATTACTTCACAGATCAAAAGCAAGCATTTACTCTACTTCCCCTTGACGAGAGACAAAAGAAACTAAATCGAAGTGTGTGCCAGGTGTGAGTTTACTCAGGCCAGGTGCACGAGCCCCGCCCACCTTTTCACAAGCTGTCAGTCACACAGAAACCCAAGGAGACTCTGTAGAGTATCCCCCCCCCCCAAACCTGGTCCTGGAGCACATCTGCACTGCATTTTCCTGCTTTTACAATCTGAGCCAAATAATCAGCTAATGAACAGACATTTTCCCAGTCGTGTTTGATTTGTGTATAAGAATTAATTTTATACAATTTTAACCCATGACCCAAAAAAGCAGGATTAATTACAAATTAAATAAGGCACACCCCTCCTCATTTTATTCAGTGCTGAAGTTGATCATAATCATAAAGCATTTTTATTTTACTGACACTTTTATGGTCATAAAGTGTGAACATTAATTCCTTTCCTCTTACCTTTGCCTTCTTTTTATAGCGCTATTCATTTCAAGTTTAAAATCTCAAAGTGATTTACGTAAAAGGTTGAAAAAAATATTTATGGTAAAGTCACATTAATGACATAATAGATCTATGAGAATTGCGAGAAATTATGACATGTATTTAACAGGATTAAAGACCCTTTAGCTATTCTAATAACCTCCAAGGTTCTTAATAATTTGTACAATAAAACAGAATTAAATTCATTTCATCATATTTTATTGGAGCGTGCATTTATTTGTATGCTTTTTTTAATTCTCATCCTCTGTTCGCAAAATCGTTCTGGTTCTGAAGTGCTAATTCACAGTTTAGTGTATCTTTTCCTATGGCAAGTTTTTACAGATGTTTTTACAGATGTACTGTTTTTCATTAGGGCTGTGCAATACGTGTCAAATATTCCTGTGCTTATATTGCTTCATATTGGAATATATTAAAAAGCAAGAGTGGACAAAGTAGAGAAGTTATAATTATAGATAATGTTTCAGAATGTTAAATGTTAAAAGCTAAAAGTGGAAGTATCCAGCAAAAAAAATAAAAATAAAAATAAATAAATAAAAATACAAGGCAAGAAGTTGCTACTTTTAAATGTAGTCAAGTATTTAAAAGTAAAAAAGTACATGTTTTTATCTGCTGAAATTAAGTAGGTCACAGATGACAAATTTGCATAATTCTTGACATTTTTTCCCTACATTGATGAATTTGATTGGATTTAAACTGAAGTACATTAAAAAATATTTTTAAAAAAACAGGAGTGCATATTAATGTATAGCATTCAATAGGGAGTAATTATTTTTTTTATCTTTTTATAACATTGTTTATATATATATATATATATAATTTTTTTTTATGTTACTTTTTTAACAGTTGCAAACTCTGAAAGTATCTGTTAATCTTTAATGTTTAATCTTTAAGAAGTTTTGTAAAATTCACTCTATTTTTTGCATTAAAAAAAGCTATAGTACTTTGGTCATGGTTTGTTAGCACACCTACATCTCGGGATATCTTTGTCACATAACTATATTCAGATTCACTCGAATAAAGTATAAATGCCCCAAAATAATACTTAACTTTGTACCAAAATACCTGATTATTTTCCACCCTATTAAGAAACATTGGTAAATCTTTCACAAACTGTTTGCTAGTATGTGTTATTCTGTGCAAAAATATCAGACTATTGATCAAAATGCTCACACTGTTGGAAGCTGTAGTGTTTAACAGGCAGTGTATTGTCCAGTCCTAGTCCAGCTGTATGGCTCTTTTCCGTTTATCCCGTCGTTGGTTGTCAATTTTGAATCAGAGTGCCATCTCGTGTTCAGACTCAGTATTGCTGCATGACTCATCACTATACATAAATGTTTACGTGCCCCAGAAGGATTAAGGATTATAATTAAATATTTTCATTAAATGACACTTATTAATTTAACTATATTTTCTTTCACAGTGGCTTTCACAGTAATAATATCGCCGTTATACCTGAAGGAGCTTTTCACAGGAATCCACTGCTACGCACCATGTGAGCGCATTATAAAGCAGCTATAATATTCTCTCTCTCTCTCTCTCTCTCTTTCTCTCTCTCTCTCTCTCTCTCTCACACACACACACACAATGTTAGAGGAATGATCTTTTATTCAAGCCATTTTTTATTCATGGCTGGTCTGAAGATCTAGAGCTCTTGAATTTTCATACAGTGTTTCTGTGTGTGTGTGTGTGTGTGTGTGTGTGTGTGTGTGTGCGCGTGTGCAGTCATCTCTATGACAACCCCCTCTCCTCCGTGGGAAGGTCGGCTTTCCAGAACCTATCAGACCTGCACTCTCTGTGAGTTTGCATTTCACTGAAGATTATCCTCTGCATCTCTCTCATCACTAAAATGAAATATTCTGAAGCTTAGATCTTGATGAAAACAATCTGCAGGTTATACTGTCTAAAATGACACGTGTGTGCGTTGAATTGGACTGATTTAAGCTTTCCACTGATCACAGAGTGGTTGTGGAGCACTATCAGTGACTAATCTGGTGTAGAAAATACATAAAAAGATGATAAATATTGGTATTTAATTCAAATCACGGTCGATATACATGATATTATATGCCAGTTTAAATTTTTTTCTTTTTGTTCTTCATTGTTATTAACCCTAGATCTGTGACTGTTATTGCATAACCATCTAATCACAATTACACATCACTGTTGAATTCTTGATTCTTGATTGATTCTTGATTGATAGTTTTTAATAATAATTCTGTGTGTGTGTGTGTGTGTGTGTGTGTGTGTGTGTGTGTGTGTGTGTGTGTTAGGATGCTACGTGGTGCCAGTATGATGCAGGACTTCCCCAGTCTGGCTGGAACAGGGAATCTCGAGAGCCTGTGAGTTTTCCTTTTTGACTCAAACTTCACTGAGAACATTTCAGAATGTATTACAATTGTCAGCAGTGCATACCAGCATCAGTGCAGAGGTTCACTTTATACATATACAAATATAAAGACTGTCAGCAGTACGTATATAATCGCAAGCGCCAAAATAGTGGTTCGGTATTTTCAAAGACATATGGAAAAGTTTTATGCAGCATTAACGGGTCTTCAGAAATATTTACAGTCACATTGATAGTTTTTCACGACTGTTCCAAAATAATCCAAAAGAAAAAATCATAATCCACTCCCACGTGTGTCCAGGTAATGCAGTGCAATATGAAGATGAGAAATGACAGCTGGATTATTATTTGTAGTGCAGGCTATTTTTGAACATTTTATATTAATGCAGACGTTTCAGTGCAGCCGAATTGTTAACTTGTAGCACTCAGTCTCTTCCTTTCATTCTCAGTCTACCACCAGCCAGTCAGAGCAGGCCAGGGATCAGAAATGAATAAGATTTGAATTGTTATTGATTAAAAAAAAATTAGCAGACGAGGCAGGACTTACTGTACCTTCACTTAAATACTGTCTCATGTGAATAATAAAGGAAGTTTATCAGCACATTTTTCCTGATTATCATCACATCACTGCTAACAAGAAATCACATACAGCTCTACTGATTAATGTATAAGCATCAGTGTTTGAGTGTTTTCTGTGTGTGTGCATGTATGTATGTGTGTGTGTGTGTGTGCATGTATGTATGTATGTGTGTGTGTTTGTGTGTGTTCTCCAGCACCCTAACAGGCACTAAGATCAGAGCCGTACCTGCAGATCTGTGTGAGGACCTCTCTGTTCTCCGGACTTTGTGAGTTACATTACAATCCCACATTACCTGTTAGTGTGTGTGGGTGTGTGTGTGTGTGTGTGTGTGTGTGTGTGTGTGTGTTTGTGTCTTATTATGTATGTACATACACTAGGCTCTGGACCCTGACTCTTCCCTGTCACTCTCTTCCATAACAATTCAACAAACAATTTTATGTTGAATTGGGCGCACACGTTCATGAACACACATACACACACACACGTACACACAGGAATGCACATACACATAGTCTCTGTTAGTACTGCAGTGACATAAAATGCCATAACATGCACACCAATCATGCACACACTGATCCAGTGATTACTACTTGCAGAAACAGACAGAACACAAAACATATAAAAGTGTCAGTCAGACTGCTGAGATGTGTAATTAAACATGACTCAGGAGTGACACATAATGGCTATGTAAGGAATGAAACACTCGGAGGCGTGCTGTTATAAGAAATTAATCAACGATGGGGTGCTGTGATGTGCCGTGATCCAAAGAGAGTTTCGGTTGCCTCCCCTCTCATAGCACAACAATTTGCTAACAATTTTATATAAACAGAAAGTCATTCCCTTACTGTCTTAAGTTATTAAGAGTGAAAAATAAATAGATAAAAACTCAGAGAAACTTGAAAGTGCATTAAATGCAACTGTAAATAGATCAAAAGTGTGACTTTTTTAAATCAATAAAAATATTTTTATTTTTTTATTTTTTTATTATATTAAATTGCTGTAATATAAGAGAAAGAAAACACTTCAGGACATGCTGTTATTGGAAAATAATCAGCGTAAGGGTAGTAACAGTGACTCCGTTGCTTGTCGGGTTGCATTACAAACCACATCCTGATTTCCTCCTTAACATAATACATAACAAAACATAATATGGCAATATTAATGAGAAATGTCTGATAATCTCCAGCATTCTTCAGCCATGAGATGGCACCTGGAATGGATTTAGCTATACATGGCAACCTTCTCGTTAGATGTTTATATTCCAGATTCCAGCCCTAAGAACTTTCACAATAACAGTCTACCAGTTTACAAAACTCTTCAGCTCTCATTAAGCGATATAGTAACAAAACACCACAAAACACACTGCCAAGTCCACAATCGGGAGGAAGGACTACTCTGGCCAAGTCAATTTTCCAATTTTTATCCAATCAGGCCCTTAACTCTGTGCTAACAAGTTTAAAGCCTTCCAAAAAAAGCCCCAGAAAAGTACCTTGTTAAAGATACTGCCAGTGGATCGCAGATATAAAGTCATTATAACATGCATGTGACCAGTTCTGTTTTATAACACAGTATTTTAGAGCTATCATTTTTAACTCATTTCATCTGTGAGACACAGCATGGATTTGGCTACACTCATTTTTATAGAAAAATAGCAGCACGAAGATAACTTTAGGAGTTCACAATAACAGCCTACCAGATTCCAGAACTTTAATACTCATTAGGCAATGTAGTGGGACAACACTGCAAAACACACTGCGAAATCAACCACTGATTTCATCAGGAGGAAGTAATAAAAGAGAAGTTTTCCCTGAAAGAGAAGTTCAGGATTACTGTACAGCTACTCCATATTTAACTCCTCTTCAAGCATGAATCGGACAAACGAAAGCTGTCAGCATTAAACACTGATATGTAATCACTTCTATAGTTACAGATAGTAAGTGTAGCAGATAAAGACTGCAGTAAAGATTTCAGCTCCGGAAACAGCACAGTTCTGATCTATGGCATCAATAAAAGGACAAAAACTAAACTTGGCTATACCAGTACAGCTTGCCTGGTCTTCTTCCATTCTTCAGCTGTCTAGTTTCAGTGAGTCTGTGCCCGCTGTAGCATCAGAGTCCTGTTCTTATTTTGATATGGATTCAAACAGGATCAAGGTCACCGCAAGGTCAAACAGTTTTTCTTCAATAGCTTCCTTCACGTTATTTTAAGGTTAAGTATTTTTTCAGGGTATTTCAGGAATGCAAATTTATAACAAGAAGAACTAGACTCGTTGTCAGCAAAGGCATCGCCGTCAACGCTGGAGTTTAATGTTAACCAATAAAAGTGACTCAATGTTATTTAATTTCATTACTTTCAAGATCGATGTGGTTGCCAGGCGAGGAAAATAAAACGCACATGACCTAAATTACCCTTAGAAAAAAAAAAAGAATGAATGAATGAAATCCACTCACCTAAAAATAACCAAAACTAAACAACAAAAAAAAGGAAATAAAACTCATGTAGCACAGATCCCATCAGACTGGGAGGCACTGTACATGACAACGTGTAATCAAACTCTCTGCTTGCATGTTCAGTTGAATCTCCATATTCACACACACACACACACACACACAGTTAGGGAACGTCATTCTAATGGGCAGTGTGGTGTGTTCTGCTGTAAGGAGGTTAAAAACTCTAATGATCTCCCTAAGGAGCTGCAGTCAGAGCTAGGCACACACACACACACACTCACACACTCACACACACACACACACACACACAGTACCTGTTTTGTATGAATTGTATGAATGATTGTTCTAATAAAGTCTGACTTGCATGGATTGTGGGTAATTGTGTATAATGTAAGATATTAAATCTTACATGGTGAAATGTGTGCGTGTGTGTGCGCGTGTGCGTGTGCGTGTGTGTGTGTGTGTGTCCCCAACAGAGATCTTTCCTACAATGAGATCGAAGAGCTGCCTTCCTTTCAGGGCTGTGTGAGTCTTCAGGACATGTGAGCATTTCTCATTCTCTCTATAGCTCTCTGTAGCCTTTTCTTTCTTTTCTTTTTAATGAAGGAGTTTAAACAGCATGATTTATGTTCTCTCATTTCTTTTTTTTTTTGTCTGTCTGTCTGTGCAGAACCCTACAGCAGAACCACATCCAGCAGATACATCAAGACACCTTCCATGGCCTGACAAACCTCCGAGTTCTGTAATTCATTTTCAAATGAACATTTCTCAGAATATTACGAGACAGGATGAGCTCCTCAGCCCTGTGCCGTTTGTTTTCTTTCTACGACTTGAAAGATCACCTGTTGTTTGACTCACAGCTTGGTGACTAATGTGTGGAGCACTGCTGAGGAATAGCACTTTCTCCAGCCCTCATGTTGAGCCAGATTTTTGCGATAATAACCCTGAAATGAGAATAATGCATATGAGTGAGTAGGTGTAATCTGGCTCAGTTGTGAAACGGGGTGGAGCGAGAACGAATGCATTATCAGGAGGAGAACATAGACGTCCTGCCACTGTATCCAATCAAATTAGCTTTTATTTTTTTTAATAAAACAGCATACAGCAGCATTTTTGTAATTTTATTAGTAAAGTGACTTGTGGCCAAGTATGGTGACCCATACTCAGAATTTGTGCTCTGCATTTAACCCATCCAAGTGCGCGCACACACACAGTAGTGAACACACACACACACCGTGAACACACACCCGGAGCAGTGGGCAGCCATTTTAGCTGCGGCGCCCGGGGAGCAGTTGGGGGTTCGGTGCCTTGCTCAAGGGACTCACCTCAGTCGTGGTATTGAGGGTGGCAGAGAGCGCTGGTCATTCACTCCCCCCACCTACAATCCCTGCCAGACCCGAGACTCGAACCCACAACCTTCGGGTTCACCTTCGGGTTACAAGTCCGACTCTCGGACCATTAGGCCACGATTGCCCCCCTTTAGTTTTCAGTTACAGTTTTTTACAGTGATATCTTTGTGGTAGAAATTACGACTATTGCAGGCACATTTCGTTTATTTATTGATGACAGTATATTTGGAGATTCTAGTATTTAGTCAGGTTTGTTAGACTTTTTATCAGTTCTGGTATTTATACGATGTTCTGCGTGTGTACACGATCCAATTCATATTTAGTAACCGCAACAAAAAGTTCTTCTTATTTTATTACAGATAATAATTCAGTCAGTTGTGTTCAGTTAGTATTTGGCGGAAGTAGCATATATGTTTTGTGCTGTGGGAAAACCTGCGAGATGTCGCTGTGAATTCTTCCCAAACATAGATTTTAAAAAAATTTGGTTTTGGCCAGAATTGGGTTTTTCTGCCTATCACATCTTAACTTTAAGAAACCATAAATATAGTTCACTAAAATGACATGGAAATTTGTATTTGTATTTACATTGTAATCTTGTGTCTTACTGCAAAGATAATGTTGGGTAAGCGGCAAACACATCAAACACGGTGGTAAAAACAGTCCGTCTGCTTAAAGATAAAAATCGAAAATCTTAATAGCTATGTGTTATTTCCTCACGCAGTCACATGTCACGCTTTGGTCAGGTCGTTGGAGAGTTACTTGCTGTAGCATAATGGATATAAGGCCCTGTTCACACCTGGTATTAGCATCCGTCTCGTATGATCTGATCACGAGTGGACGCAGAGCTGTTGATGCGGCATTATGAATGCGTCTCTTGTGACCACTTGCGTTCGGATGCCATACGTCATTTCTGCTGGAGGACGGGTGTCACGCACATTCATTATGTCAGCCTTTCTCTGCATTTGTTTTCAGGCAGAAAAGTACCATGAATCCTAGTTTATGCACGGTACTGTGCAAAAGTCTTAGGCACTCTATTTTTTTTAGTACTTTTTTTTTTTTAGAGTGATTTCCAAACACTCGTGGCTGCTGGGTTTTGCTGCAAAAATAAGAAGCAAGTGCAACAGTCACAGTCTCCAGAAGAGCTGTGGCTGGTTCTGCAAGATGCTCAGTAAAAGCTCATTTCCTTATAAAACTGCACAAATTGTACCTGAGAGTACTTTTTTTTTTTTTAAAGGTAAGGGTTATCAGACCAAATATTGGCTTTGTTTCATTTATTACAGTTTACTGCTCTTTATAGAATTTTTTAATGTAGAAACATTTAATTTCATTATTTTTGAGGGCATCGTTGCTCTACAGCATTTCTTTGCATGTGCCTAAGACTTTTGCACAGAACTATACAGTACATGTACAGGCTGTTTCATGATCTGCTAACAAAACTTACATGTACTGCAGGTGAGACAATGAAAGAAGCTACAAAAAGCAGCTGCTTTCGTTTCTGCTGTTTTAGCCACAAGGCCCCACAGAATGTTATGGGCGTTCACTAGACGTTTTTGTGCGTGGTCTTGTAGCTAAAACAGCAGGAATGAAAGCAGCTGCTTTTTGTAGTTTCTTTCGTTGTCTCACCTGCAGATTGGTGGGAAAGAATTGTGCTTGGGGAAATCACATGAACAGTGGCTTCAGGTGGGAGTTTCCAGCTAGGGCAGTGATGTAGTCGGTCCTTCATTGCTGTTCAGGACGCTTACAGATAGATTCGTGTTCACAGTACAAATACGATGTGGCCATATGCATCCCAGACCACCTCCAGATGCGGTTTGAGTGATTTAGATGATTTAGGGGTTGCATTTAACCCCGTTCACACCTGTACTTAGCGCTGTCCACTTAAGATCAGATCATCCAGGACCCTTGTTAATGCCAGGTGTGAATGAGGCCTAAGTAAAAGGAAATATTTCAGTTCAGGAAAGCCTCTGGGTTTCAGAACTGTATGTAGTAGAAAGTATCAGAATTTCACCATGTTAAGAGTTTTTCCATACCGCCACACATTTATGTAAAAGTAGGGTGACATAAGCAGAGCACATCCACTAAACCACCAAAAAAGGTTTTTAAGAAATGCAAAGAAAAATGACACTTTGGCCTTGTGTCTGCACTAAGAGAGGCGAAGAGGTCTTGCAAGGCCTATTGTCTAATGTGCTTTTGGACAAAAAGGATTTGAAAATACTACATATTGAATGTCACGCCCCTTGTTCAGCCTCTCCGCCTACTTACGTTTATTTGTGTCTGTGAAAATGTCATGTAATCGACAGCAGTAAAACCAGCTAAGCAACATGCCAACATTACCAAACATGTTATGCATGAAAACCCTGAGTATTCTGATACAGCCATCTTCCAGACTAGGATTGTATTTAGCGTTATTATGGATAAAGATCACTTTGGATAAACACCCTGCTCAGTTAATAAGTGGATTTAATGTATTTAAAGGTATAGGTCTTAAAGTCTGCTGTTCATTTAACTCCCTTAGGGACTTGAGCAGAAATGAGCTGAAGTTCATCCACCCAGATGCTTTCCACTCTCTCAGCGCTCTGACCAGCCTGTGAGTCCAGAACATTCTCTCACTTAGAACTGTCACAGTGAACTCTCATTGTTTGTGTGTTTTCATATCTAAAAGTAGAGGTGCACCAATACCAATTTTAAAGACTGATCCAGGTATCAAGCACTTAAAAGCATCTTATACCAAGTACATACACACACGTGTGTGTGTGTGTGTGTGTATGTATGTGTGTGTGTGTGTGTGTGTGTGTGTGTGTATATATATATATATATATATATATATATATATATATATATATATATATATATATATATATATATATATATATATACACACACACTTTTTTTTACAAGTACTTTTGGGGGGTTGGATTGGTGGCATGCATTATAGTACTAAAATAAAACCTTTAATATTTAAGTAGCAACCAAAATTTTGGTAGAATGCAGACTTGCTAGTATGCATCTGTATGCATGTTTATATGGATCCGTTTGCTTTGTCCAGGGATCTGAGTATGAATCTCTTAGCCAGTGTACCTACAGCCGGACTACATGCCCTGAACCAGCTCAAGCTCACAGGCAACGTGAAAATGAGGAGCAGCCTGAGCGCCGCCGGCCTTCCCAAGCTCAGGTGAGCCGAGCCAAGCCGAGCCGTGACTGATTGCAGGTCATTCAGGGCTCTTCAGTGTCCCACTTCAGTTAGTTTGAATAATGTGTTGATAATTTCACCTTCATCTGAGGTCAGCTTTTATTACATTAACGATACGCATAGAAGGGCAATTTCAACATTTAAACTTGAGTTTAAGGTCAGTTTTTATTTTCTCTCCCTCCCTCTCTCTCTCTCTGTCTATCTCGCTCTCTTTCTCTCTCTCTTTGTGTGTGTGTGTGTGTGTGTGTGTGTAGGTCTATATCGGTGCCGTATGCATATCAGTGCTGTGCTTTCATTGCCTGTGACAGCACACTGAGTTCCCTGGAAAGAGAGGACAGGAGGAAAGGCATTGGTACGACACACGTCAGATCCACACCATTACTTTTATCTCCTTTATTTCTGACTAAATGCCTCACTGCCTCATATGTCCTTCCGAATGACAGAAAGTTATGTTTACATGCCAGAAGGTGCTTGTGACTTGTTTAAAACAATGTTTGCTTGTATGTTTTTTTTCTTTTGTGTGTAGGTCTGGATGATGAGATGGACAGGCCCCCCCTGCTTATGCATTGTTCTCCTTCCCCAGGTCAGAACACAAATTTAATAGTAAATTACTCAGTGTACGTCTATTCAGCATTAACATCGATCTTTTTTTGTATGCTAATTATCTGTCGCCTAACAGTTTATTTATAATGTAATAAGAGAACAATAATGAAAGCTAGGACAGTACACACTAGCAAAAAAGGAACATGAATTAATTTTAGATTTCTATTCATTTTCATTATTTTCCATTATTCGTTATTCCTCATTATTTCTCATTATTTACATGAAAAATCTGCCCATGGAAAAGGTCATTTAGACAAATGAAACTTATAAATGTTTAAAAATCCTATAAAGCATACGTTTAGCTGTACTGTGTGCACAACATGTACAAATATTACACTGTATGTATTATGCATAACCCAAAGCTTTATATATTGCTATGCTTACATATAAGGAAAACAGGAGCGTAATAGTGCACATACACAACTATTTATTCAGCTCTAAACATAAATTAAATTTATGGAGGAATACATGAACAAATGAATTAATAACTTAAATATATAAAACCTATTACTGGACAATAACCTACACAACCTAACCTGGACAATAAAAATGTACTATAGTAAAACTGGTAAATAAATAAATACTAACAGCAATTCAGTGGTCGAACACTTTGACTAAGAATAATGGTTAAAGTATGACTGAGCAACAATTTGTTTATATCAAGAAACTAAATGAAATGATATTTCTGATATTTCTGTGGAATTAATCATGATTGCCTCAAATAATTCTAATCATCTCAAATAATCATGATAAGATCAAATGATCCTGATCAGCTCAAATAATTAGGGTCAACTCAAATAATCCTGATCAACTCAAATAATCCTGATCATCTCAGATAGATCGGGACAGCTCAAATAATCTTGATCAGCTCAAATAGTTAGGGTCAGCTCAAATAATCCTGATCAGATCAAATAATTAGGGTCAGCTCAAATAATCCTGATCAACTCAAATAATTAGGGGCAACTCAAAAAATCCTGATCAACTCAAATAATACTGATCAGCTCAGATAGGTTGGGACAGCTCAAATAATCCTGATTAGCTCAAATAGTTAGGGTCAGCTTAAATAATCCTGATCAGATCAAATAATTAGGGTCAGCTCAAAAAATCCTGATCAACTCAAATAATCCTGATCAGATCAAATAGGTCGGGACAGCTCAAATAATCCTGAACAGCTCAAATAGTTAGGGTCAGCTCAAATAATCCTGATCATCTTAAATAGTTAGGGTCAGCTCAAATAATCCTGATCAACTTAAATAATTAGGGTCAGCTCAAATAATCCTGATCAGCTCAAATAATTAGGGTCAGCTCAAATAATCCTGATCAGCTCAAATAATTAGGGTCAGCTCAAATAATCCTGATCAGCTCATATATTTAGTGTCAGCTCAAATATTCCTGATCAACTCAAATAGTTAGGGTCAGCTCAAATAATCCTGATCAGTTTAAATAATCCTGGTCAGCTCAAATAATCCTGGTCAGCTCAAATAGTTAGGGTCAGCTCAAATAATCCTGATCAGCTCATATATTTAGTGTCAGCTCAAATATTCCTGATCAACTCAAATAGTTAGGGTCAGCTCAAATAATCCTGATCAGTTTAAATAATTAGGGTCAGCTCAAATAATCCTGATCAGCTCAATAATTATGATCTACTCAAAAATAAATATGATTAGCTCAAATAATTATGATTTGGAAATTCTGTAAGAATTTTCACAGTTACAACTTCTTTTTTAATGTGTAAAAACTTATTGTAATGATGTGAATTTTAATAAAAAAAAAAAAGCACTTCATATTTGGATTTCACTGATCAGTTTTGTTAGAGTGTTTGACAGTACAAACTCTTTTTTTCGTCCTTGACCCCTATGCAGAAGAAAAACGCATTTATCCAATGCGGACTAAAGCAGACGTCAGACAAATTTATTTTTGTACCACAGAATTGCGCAGACTCAAATGCAGGTCAAAGAAAAATATGGATCTTAAAATGGCATTTAAAAGGTGGAGCAGCATCTAATATAAAATCATAAACTTTTCCATAGCTCTGACAAATAATAAATGAGTGATGGCCTGGTGTTGCACAAACTTGCACAAACTTGTTGCACAAAATCTGCCTCATGTACCACTGTGGAATGATGACAATGAACTCCAGATTGAGCTTCCAGAAAATAGCCACAATTCAACCTTGATGAAACCGTATCTCAGGCAAGTTGGACCAATCATGGCTGAAAATCTAATCACAGCACAAACATTAAATGTGATTGATTGCATGTGGTTCATTTTTTGGCCCTGACTATAAACGCTGTGAAAACGTGAACGCTGGAGTTGTTCCTTCTTTGACATATAATTCTCTTACCTTCACCTCAGCTGACCTTTAGGCTGTGTTCATAGGGACATGATTTCAGAACAATGTGTTAGTGGGTGATACATACACGGGTATGCCAAAATGTAAAAAATTACACTCCATCATCAGTAAAAACAGAAGTTCAACTTTAAAAGAAGTTTAAAAATGGAGTTAAACTTTTGAGAACACAGGGATGGACAAATTCCATTAATCCACATAAATCCATTAGCTAACACTACTGGCAAATAAAAGTCCTGAAGTGCTGCCCAGTCCCATGTTTTGGTTGTTTAACTAGTTAAGTGCACAAACACAGACACAAATGTAGAATTAAATTCTCATGTCATAGTCATTATCCTTTTCTAAGAAAGTGTCTGAGGTAGCTCATTGTTCATTGGCCAGCATTTGGCTATGAGCTGTGATGATTTCTCTTCACATAATATATGATTCACATCTGGTTAGCATCTTTGTTTTTTTCTCGATATGTTTAAGTGCAAGGTGATGGATTGTGCTAGCAGAAGGGTAATATGACGGCTTTATGCAGAGCAGTATGATCCAGCACTAAAAATCTACGAGGGCAGGTCACATCAAGCCTTGATTTCCGTGCAAACCATCATGCCGGATGCTAACCAATGCTTGTAAAACATAGACTTATGTCCCAAACATCAACCATATTCCATATTTGTTCGTGTCCATTTCACTGTGTCGTAACTAAAAATTAAGCTCTGATTTTCTTTCTTTTTTCAGGAGCATTTAAACCGTGCGCCCACCTGCTTGGCAGCTGGATGATTCGACTGACCATATGGTTCATCTGCCTGGTGGCTCTCCTGTTTAACTGCCTCGTCCTGGCTGCCACGCTTTCCCCACGCAGCTGCCCACTCTCGCCCACCCGCCTGCTTGTGGCTGTCCTGGCATCCTCCAACCTGCTGACGGGATTCTACGTGACTGCACTGGTAGTCCTAGATGCTGCCACCTGGGGCTCGTTCGCATCCTATGGCGTGTGGTGGGAGACAAGTGCCGGGTGCCAGGCACTCAGCTTGCTGGCTGTGTTCTCGTCCGAGTGGGCCGTTCTGGTGTTGCCTCTGGCCGCTGTGGAGCGCAGCCTGGCTGTCCAGGCGCTGATGGGTAAAGCGGGAGCACTGAGGAGCTGTGACCGGAGGGGTCAGAGAAGGAAGTTTGGACTCGCTGCAGGACTTCTGGGTCTATTGGCAGCTGGGGTGGCATTCTTAAGCCTGTATCAAGGAGCAGTGGAGGGTTCTCCACTGTGCCTGCCCTTCTCTGGAGGTTTGGCACCTGGGTTGGGTGTGACGGTGGCGCTGGTGCTGCTGAACACCCTCGCATACCTGTTAAGCGCCGTGATATACACAAGGCTCTACTGTGGTCTGGGCCGGGCACAGCTTGCCGATCCAGAGCAGGCAGGTTCCGTGCGACACGTAGCGTGGCTTATTTTTACTAACTGCATCTTCTTCTGCCCTGTGGCAGCCTTCTCCTTCGCCCCACTGCTGACGGGAACGGGTAATGCAGCCGGAAGCCCGGACATGGCAAAATCAGTTACGCTGATCTTCTTTCCTCTGTCTGCTTGCCTAAACCCAGTGCTGTACGTTTGCTTCAGCCCTGCCTTCCGGCACGACTGGCTTCGCCTCAGGGGGCGGATCAGACTCGGGAGAGGCGGGAAAACCATCGGGACCGATTCAGTGGGCATCACCGGGACAGGTGAAGGCGGAGTCTCGAGTGAACTGGGCTACGAATGTGGCATGTGCGAACGCTGCGAGGCAGCTCTTCTAGCCAGAGCATCTTCGTCGTCTGCCTCCTCATCTTCCTCTTCCTCCTGCACATGCAGACATTTAGTGAAGTGGCACAGTTGCCCAGCGCTGACAGCAGGCGAGGTTCCGTGCTCGCGTTCCGACGGCGACTGGGCAGACTGCGGCACTCTGTCAGCGCACTCGGAATATGCAGACGAGGGAGACTCGTTCGTATCGGACAGCTCAGAGCAGGCACAAGCGTGCGGACGCGCATGTTTCTGCCAGAGTCGCGGCTTACCTTTAGTGCATTACTCTTACAACGTGCCCAGCATTAAAGACTGAGAATGAGTCATTGCACACACACACTCGCACATTCACACTTTCGCTCATTCACTACAGAGCTTCTGCTCATATGGCACACACACAAGCACATTATGCAGGGAACAGTGGGCGATTTGAGACACGCCCTGGAGCCAGAGACATTCAACTGGTCAGGAAGCACTTTTTTTTTTTCAAACACATCAGTGTGTGTGTGTGTGTGTGTGTGTGTGTGTGTGTGTGTGTGTGTGTGTGTGTGTCTGAAACGATGCCGACGCCTCGTCAGTAAATTAAAAGGGAAACTGACAATATGAAAAAGACTCACTGAGCCAAATGTCAGCAGGACTTGATTTCCTTTCTGCTTTTTTATTCATGTCTGCATGGCTGCAGCGAGCTGACTGACTTCCTTAATCCTTAAAGAACACAAAGCCGAGTGCTACTGCCCGCCTCTCACTCTTTGACAAAACACGACTTCAGTTTGCAAAGATTTTTTGTTAAGCAGGGATAAATGTCACTAAGCTGAGAATATTTTTGTCTTGATTTTGTTCTTCACTGTTGGCATTCCTTGTTCTATTGACCTCAGTGTGTGACGGAAGTGTGGGATCTTTTCCCACGTAGCTGCATTCATGTGTGTGTTAGTCAAGGAGAATGTAACATAACATAGAAACTTTTAAAGAGTGAGTCTATTTTTACTGCCTCTTTTCTTGGAAATTCTGCTAATATTTAGCACTGGCCAGCAGCCATTCCCTCACACTGTTCAGTTCATCTTGTGCTTCGACGGCGGTGCAGAAGCCTTCGGGGTGAAATAGTGGTTTGAAGGCAGGAACGACTGGACGTGAAATCCAGTTACAGTATGACATTAGCAATGGCTTTATCATATACAGTGCCCTAATTTATAAACAGAAATATATGTAAAATTGTTTCAATTATAGAGTGCTGTAAATAATCATCGGTTATGGTACTGTATATGACACATGTTTGGACCTTCGTATTATAAGTTCCTGTGCGGCATTCTATCATCACTTACAAACTCAGGCCCTGATTTACTGAAAACATTACATTTAATCAGCTTTGTAGATGATATGTAATTCTACATATGTCTGGTGAATATGGACTATAAAATCAAAATATATATACTGTATGTCACAATTTTTAGACACTTTCTTATTATGAATGAAGTGAGGAATAAAACACGATAGGGTGTGCTGTTATCAGAAAATAATCAACGACGGACATTGATTATTTTCCAATAAATCATGCCTAGAAATGGTTTACTCCTCTTATCCAGCAGTAATTTATAAACAATTAAATTTGTTTATTTTACGTCACGTCATAATTTTAACCATTTTTAGGTACATTTAATGTTGTGGAACTTCCACGAGACGAGTTATACAAGTTATTGGCAGTTATCACTTATGTTATAGCAGCAATAAACAGTCGTTCCCTCACCAGCATCTCTTTTTTCGCTCGGTAGAAGTTAATAAGATGAGAAAACACAGCTTATTTTGCTTAGAAACAGCAACACTGAAGATCCCTTCCATAAATGGTCAATAAACGTCTGTGTACAGAAAGCTGAGTTATAACAATGATATACGTTTGTCAGTGAAAACATGGAGGCGGAAACAGGCTCCCAGGGAGAGCAGGCTTTTCTAAACCATATCAACATTTTATAAATGATCAATATCGATTACAAGCACATCCTTTGATTTTTTTTTTTTATTCTTATAGATTTATATTAGAATCTATATTCTTATAGATTTCTTTTCATACCCTACCATCTTTTATAAACTCTGTTTTATCTACAGCATTGACTTTTTCATATTGCATTTCACCTTATAAGTCGATCTTAAGTTTCAGTTTCTCACTCCTGGGAGCTGTTTTTATCCAAACTCGCCACCGCTATCCAGAACAATTAGCACACACCAAAACCTCTACACGTAATACACGTAATATAATTGACACAATTATTATTTGTAAATCGCCCAGAAACACCCAGCAACTACATGAGCAGTTTATCGATTTATTCTATTTGGGATCTTTGTAAATCAGGGGCTTATAACACTAAGGACATGATGGACTTGATGCTCCAGAGCACATGACATTTCCTTCCCTCACTCTGTCCCCAAAGAACACGACTAGATTATTTTTTATACCGGCGTAATTACTATAATCTTATAAACAACATATTTACTTCCACCCCTAACAGGTCCAAAGAGCAAACACATATATTGTGACTTTATTCGTGTGTTTTCACCCTGGTCTTGAAGTTTGAAGCTGTCGTCATGAACTGTTGTCTTAAGCTTATGTAATGTCAGTGAGAATTCACACACAAGAATTTTCAGTGAGCAGAAACCTTTCCATGTCATTTTCACTTTGCTCTTCTGCAGAACGACTACCTTCATCCAGGCTTTTTTTTTTTCTTTTCTTTTTTGAAAGCACGTTTGCATCCAAGCTGAGTTTAATTTATATCGTTGTGTTAGTCAAATAAGCTTCCACCAGCTGATGTTTAAGGTGATCTCTTAAATGAGGTAGCAATTAATGTCACTAACAAATTCCAGATGTTTGAGTGTGTCTGTTGTGATTTTATCTTTACGTTCGTCTGTGAGTGTTGTAAATTATTTGTATAATCGAGAATGGGATGCATCGTCTAACCATGGAAGCTACCTCTTTAACTGTAGCGGCTGCCGGTAGTGTGCAGTGTGTATGAGAGAGTGGTTGCTCTTATGTTTTACGTTTTTATGTTTTATGTTGACTGTCTGATTACTCGCGCTGTAAATACATCTAGTTTGTACTGTCACTGAATGAACGTCACATTTTAGTTTATGCCAATTGTGGGAGGAAATTGTGTACGGTATATAGTAAATTTTGTAAAGCAAACCATATAAAGTAAATTGCTTAAAGTCTGAGGTTGGCTTCTGTTTTCCTTCTTCCCTCATTTCATTTCATACTCGGCTTTTAATGGTATAAGGAATGTGCCAGCATGACATCCCTATATGAATAAATCCCCAGCAGACCTCTTTTCACTTACTGCCCAGTTAAAGGGCAAAAACCAGGATTAGCCCCATTTAACCTCCTAATAGGAAGTTGAGCTGTGTTCAAAATGTTAAACAGGCTTCGATATGCAGGATAAACCTCAAGCCATATTAAAATTTTCCCGTATGTATTACTGTCCCTCTTAGAATTGTTGTTAAAACAGCTTTCATAGCTTTTACATTTTAAAACGTTTTCAGTTCATTCATCTTCAGTAAATGCTTAGTCCTGGTTAAGGAGATGGGGTGCAATGTGGGGCACTATACGCACACTAATTGACACCTGAGTGCAGTTTAGCATTCACCTGCTGGTTTCTTTTAGGGAGGTGGGACGAAACCGGAGAACCCAACGGGCTCAGGTACGAATTGGGGCCCCTTTAGCTGTGAGGTGGCAATGTTACCTGCTGTAACACCATACCAGCATTTAGAAATGTTTCTAAAGTGTAATATGATTGTAATTTATTTCTAAGGGTGATGTATCATAAAAATATCATATTACGATACTTGAAGACATTTCTCCGATGCGCGGTATTTAATATGAGATGTAGGTTTGGTAAGAAACTTCCAGCAAAACAGTCGTGTTGCATTAAAAAAAACTGTGTGTTTTTAATGATGCTTCTATTTAATGACTAAAAATACTGAACTATTTAAATATTTAATTATTTAACACTGCAAAGGAGGAATCTAAATATGTTATATTGTAATTCTTAAAAAAAAAATCTAAAAAGATATCATAATATCTGTGATATCTCAGGAAAGTGTAACCTGATATAATTTATCACGATATAAATATTACATTGTCATATATAATATGACTGTATTAGAGAGAGACTGCTGCTGTAATCATAAACACTATCCTGTGCTCATCCCAGGACTCTTATACAAAATCTGCTCATACTGAGCAACACTTAGTACCCAGAAAAAGATGGGTTGGTTCCCCTCATGGTTTCTTCCTCGTGTCTTCTTTTTCTTATTCCTCATTAGGGATCTAAATCTACATCTGGAGTTCTCTAAAACTGTTTTGTGATAATGTCTAGTGTTAAAAGCGCTACATGGATGAAAAATTGTTTTCATTTACACGCCATGCCGTCAGCATGAAATAAGGTCCAAGGGGGTTGTACGTTATGCTACAGTTCTCCACTGAGAGAACCCACTGGATCTTTTGTCTTTTGTCTTCCTGAAGATCAATGCTCCATACTTCCAAAATCTCCAACCACAGGCTCTCTTCAATGTTGATGTAAAAGCATGACCCTGTGAAAGCACGGAGGCCTCAGACACCGCCTGGAGGAGATTGAGGGTTTTCTAATAAAGCCTTGAAATGTACTTCTTTTCTCTTTTTTTCACCTTATCAAACCCCTGATGCATTACTCGTGGGATGGAGAAATTTAAAGAACAACCCCTGCAGCTTAGCTCCGCTTCGAGATCGGCTCTCTGCAGGAATCTTCCGCTCCCATATCTTAAACAGAGCCTCGTTCTACTAGCCAGAAAGTGCTTTGTCACCCCTACAATGGTTAATGGCAGTAAAATCTTTCTTTATAAGATTCCTGTAATGGATCGCTGAAGCTGCAGAAATGTGGACAGAGCCTTCATTTGTCACCATGAGCTCTTTGGATCCATCCAGCGTTTATGGTCTGTTCCATCAGGTGATGACTGTGGCGCTTGAATCTGGGATCTTCGTGACAGGAGGGAATTATCTGTCCTGTCGAAAGCATACTAAACAATCACTCTCGGTGTAGACCCTGCTGTCGCTGGAGAATGAATGGCTTTGATTAGGCAGAGGGAGAAGCCGAATGGGCTGCCAGGGTTCTGTGTTACCTTAATGCTCTCAGGGGTAACGTGAGGCTGTTCGCACTGCCTTTCAGCACCGGCCGGGAAGAGACTGATTACTAAGACTAATGCGATCATCAGTGCAACTCAATGTAGGGCTTGCGACAGGCAATACAACATGTAATTAGCGATTCTGACAAGGGAGAAAACGCAGCGAGGATTTCAATCAATTCGGCTCGAGCTACTTTGATGTTGCAGCACTAGGTGGCAGCGGTGCTCAGACAGTTAAGATGCTCTCCACAGCAAGTCTACCAGTGATGCTCACTAAACACAGCACACGTTCCCCACAGGGATGGGAAAATAATCGATTCTTAGATGCAGGGTTAGGATTTGCTGTTGCAATATTCTACCTTAATGAACAAAACATACTTTTACAATTTTTTTTAAATTAATGAAAAATGTCAGCAATACCAACCATCACTGATGACAAATAAACACTATGTTATATGAGTGGCGGCACTTCACATGGTCAAATTCGTACATTTTCTGTATATAGTTGTGATTAGTACACACCTTCCTGAACTGCAATATATTTTTCTTCTCCTTGTATCTCAACTTCTGCATTTTAAAATCGGCCAAAAGTGAAAAAGGAGAAAAACACATTTAAAGACTCTGTTTCTGATTCCACTGAAAAACGCCAACACACTGTTTGTCTAAAGCCAACTGCTATTTATTGATTTACTATATCTATCTTTATATCTGACCATATTCATCGCCTACAACTGACTTTGTCTACCCTTATCTACCCAACATCATCTCTGCAGAAGGCCTAGGCAAGTTTAAAAAGTTCCTAAAAACATTTTTACATCGATTAGAAGAAATATATTTATGGATTCTTAAAATAGGTGTCAAAGTATGCTAGAAAACACCAATTTTGGTCAAAACCTGATTTCTTTTTTAAAATATTTGGCTGTTTGCTGGAGTTCAACCACAGCAATATCCGTCAGGTTTTCCTACACCACCACATTCAGTGGCTTTCATAAGTATTCACCCCCTTGATCTTTTCTACACTTTGTAGTGCAACAATCTGGAATTAAAATGGACTCATTTGGTACTATATGTCATGAATCTACACAAAATGGCCATAATATCGAAATGTATAGTTTGCAAAATTATTTACAAATCTAAAATGTAAAAGTTGTCATTGCGTAAGTAATCACCCCCATTGCTGTGAAACCCCTAAATTAGTTCTGGTGCAGCCACTCCTCATAAGAAATCACATAATTACTTGAATGGAGTCAATCAGTGTGCAATTAAAGTGTCACATGATTTCAGTATAAATACACCTGTTCCTGGATGTCCTCAGAGTTTTGAGAGAACATGCCTAAAAACAGCATCACGAAGGCCAAGGTGCCAATAAAACAAGTCTAGCACAAAGTTCTGGAAAAGTATCATTCAGCATTTATCCCAGACTTTAAGCATCCCAAGAAGCATCATTAAATCCATTATTTTAAAAATGGAAAGAATAAGGCACAATAGTGACTCTGCCTAGAGGAGGCTGTCAACCAAATGTTAGTGACTGGGTAAGGAGGGGATTAGTCAGAGAAGCACGGTGGATTGGCTACTTTAGCATGCTCCAAGTGTGTGACTGGTGCTCCGCATTTAACTGGCATCCCATCCAAACTGGATTTCCTCCTCCCAGGATGGGCTTCGGATCCACCGTGGCCCTGACCAGTATAAAGCATTTACTGAAAATGAACAAATGAATCAAATTGTGAGGTGCCGAGAGATTCCCATCCCTAATACCCCAACTACCCCAACTATCTATCTTTGATCCCCTGCTAAAGCATATGCTTTCACAGTCTTTCTCTCATTCTTCAAGAGCTGATGACTGCACTGTACTGAGAGAAGAAGTAGCTGCTTAATAGATAGTTCATCATTATCACATTGAGCCCTTGCTATACTGATATCTCAGAAGGTGGCAATATAAATGATCCCTCTGACATTGTTTTTATTGTGCATAGTCAGAATCCTCATCGATTTCAGATGTGGATGTTTGGACGAATCATTCACACGAGGCAGTGAATGATATATTGCAAGGCATATTTCTGTTGGACGATGACAAATGTAACAATGTAGTATTTTGTCCATAATGTGCAGCCATAAAATAAAACTGATTTAGCTGCAATATTCAGCAAGCAGTTTATCAGGAGTGTCAAATTTCAGTCCTTGAATTCATATTAAATGATGGAAAAGACTAAACTCGAAAGTATTGTGCTTATTCTTATTTATACCACACTGCTGTTGAATTCTTCAATCTGATATTGATCAGATTTCGATTAATTTTCTATTGCAATATTCAAATGACAGGTTTATATTAATGCACTCGTTCTAATATGTTTCTATAGTAACAGCTCATTCACAGGGACTCGTATGGTGAATGTTATTATCCAGCAAATACACACAAAAACATATCATTGGTGATAAGATGATGATTTCAGTTAGAAGATGTTTATTTAACATTTATGGAAGGAGTCTCCAGTTTCAGCACTTTGTAACAGTCAGCAAGGTTTTCACCACAGGAAAGTCTTCAGGACAGAGCGCTTTCCCGTTTCTGCAAGTTTTTCTTGGTCAGGGAATGACTATACTACCTACTACAACATAAGTGATAACAGGAACTAACTTGTTTCTTGGATGTTCCATAACATTAAATATACAGTAACTATAGATGGATAAAAGCGTGACGTTTGATGTGTCATTCACTAATCAATTAAAAATTGTAATCGTTGGCAAATCGCTGTGGTATGAGGGGAATAAAACACTTTGGGAATTGCTGTTATTGGAAAATAAGCTAATTTGGGGTGGTAACGAATCACACAACCACAGCATTGATCATTTTCCTAACAACAAACCCTGTCATGTTTAATTCCTTACATATTATATAAAATTGATCTATTTGCAAAATGTGAAGGATATGTTTTGATGGAGACGCCAAAGCTTTTCTATAAGAGATAAGAGTCTGCAGAAATGCTGTAATTCTAAATATAACGAACCTGCCGAGCACTGATGTTAGCTTATAAATATATGTTCTTAAAGTCACCTTTAAAAGGTCATTCTACTGTATATTACAGAATGAATGGTTAGAATGTAAAGAGTTTTAGACATTTTAGACTACATACCCATAAAATGGCCTTTAACCTAAGCTTTTTCAACCTCTTTGCTTGTTACTTGACCTAACAGGATATTGCTTCAAACTGCAGCTAATAATATCTTGTAATTTTAACACAGACGTAGCTCAATACTCTGTTCTATTCTAAGTAAAGAGCCAGCCATAAGAAACTATCTGGCGCCTCTGAGGAAGAATTTTGGTGTTTCCATTCACAAATCAGCATGGCCGCTGCACTCTTAAGTGGGTGCTGATTTGATTAACCTACTTCATAGCTGCAGAATTATAAAAGCTGCGTCATAAGCTGCATAAAGCAACTCTCAGCTGTTTTTCATTTCCAGCTTATATCCGTCGAATAGTTCTACATTGCTAATGATGTGGGGCATAGCAGTGCGTAGACTCTCATGCAGCAGCAAAAGTGGCAAATTAAACCCCAGACAAAAAGGATGAAGTGTTCAGAAACCCGACAGCACTGATTTGTCATAGACCTCAAAAAAGCCTCGGCGTAATTATGTGCATTTTAATTATTATGCTCATTCGCTGTTTATTAAATCTATGATTTATATAGAAACACACTGTGCAGTCTAAATGAAGCGTTAAGGATGAAGAGAGGATGGGGGAAAAAACGCACTAAAGCAGGCAGAGCTACTGCTTCAAATTTAACCGGATTATAAGTCTGTAAAGCTGTAATTTAGGGTTTCACTATAGCGTGGACTTTTACAAGGATTCAATAAACGGAGTCATTAACATGTGAAAAATTATTTAAGGAACAATAGCAGAGGAGCAGGCCCAACACGAATCTCTGCTGAAATGTCTGGGCGAAGTATGGTGTAGGATAGAGGGTCACTGGAGCCATGGACTAATACAAAGAAAAACCATTAGCATTCAGAAAGCCACAGTTTTTCATCTTGGTTAAAGAAATTATGGCATTGAAGAAGTAGGCTAGCTGGAGATTAACTGTGAGGCACTGTGCCCACAAGCCAAGTGCTTAAGAGTCTGCCCACTTTCTATTCATCCCATTGCACCAAAAGATTACATCCATACATTATAGATGCTCTGAGATGGAGAGGAAAATTCTTTGAATATGCTTCTGGTCAATAACACCTTAACTATTTGATTTCTGGCAGACATAAGAATGGATTACATCAAAACATTAATTAAACTGACTAATATCATTAGAGCATTGACTGGTACGACAGGAGCCATGTAGCTATAGTGCCTTACATAAGTATTCACCCCCTAGAGCTTTTTGTAGTGTTACAACTTAGAACCGAAATGGACTTGGGATTATGTCATGAATCTATACAAAATAGCCATAATACTGAAATCAATATGGTTTGCAAACGTATTTACAATTAAAAAAAAAAAAACACACAATTGCATAAGCATTCACCCCCATTGCTAGGAAACCCCTAAATTAGTTGTAGTGCAATCCATAGGAATCAGAAGTTCAATGGAGTTCACCTGTGTGTAATCAAAGTGTCATGTGATTTGAACACCCCAGAGGTTGTTAAACATACCCAAACAAACAGTATCATGAAGATCCAGAAGCTACCAAACGAAGAATGGGACAAAGTTTCGGAAAAAGAAAATATCAGAGTTTGGTTATAAAAGAAATCCAAAACTTTGAACATCTCATGGAGCACCATTAAATCCATTATTTAATTTAAAAAAAGAAAGAAAGAACATGGCACAGCTGCGAGGAGGTAGAGGAGGTCATCCAACAAGGCCAGTGACCGGGTAAGGAGGGCAGTAGTCAGAGAAGATGTGGAAAATTCAAAATGGGCGAATACTTATGCAAGGAACTGTGTTTGTTGGCAAGCTGACTCAAGTTTTACAACTAGTTATGACAAAACTAGCTGGGTGGTAACTACACAAATTGTGAAATAAATTTAAAGGTTTCTGTTAAACATGTTATTGAAAAGATGTGCATGCTATTAAAGTCAGCCTTGTTGTAAGATGATTAAAATTTATACAAATTAAGTTGTAAGGTTTTAACAGGCAGCATAATGGTTACGGTACATTGCCCCTAGATGTGAATGAGTGTGTGAATGTGTGTGCATGGACGGTACCCTGGAAAAATTTGGCTACGCCTTGGCGCCCATAGAGGAAGTTGACGTGTCCGAGCTATTCATCTGTATTCAGAGTTGCTGACAGAGTTGCTAGCCGACAAGTAATTATAACTCTCATTCAACAGCCAGAGAAATTTAAAGAAACTCGCTACGAGCTTGTAAAAAATGTAGCCAAAATGTGCTTAATGGTGCTGTAACTGTAGTGCTTGCTAATCATTCTGCATCACACCCCCTGCTGCATCACACACATCAGCTTTTACTAGCTGGATTAATTCGCTTCCAGTGATGACATACAATCTTTACAGAATCAGGAAAACAATGTATCAGAGAACACAACTGCTCATAGACAAAGCACTGTCCAATCACTTGCTGATGTTTTGTCAAAACTGTAAATACATTATGCTGCATCAGACACTTCAAAGGATAGTAAAGGATAATGACTTTAGGTACACAGTCATCCCTTATGCTGGAATTATACACATTTGTGTCCGTGTTAACACACTTAAGTAGATAACTAGCCTGCTATGCGTTCTTACATAAAATTTTTAACCAAGTTGGTTAGGTTCCTGGGCAACCTAAACATGGGATTGGACAGAACATTAGGGCATTGCGCAACTATGGATTTATAATTTGTCCATCCCTGCACATCTAAACCATCTCAAAGTGAGCTTGTAGCCAAATGTGCTACACTGTGTAACAAATTCAACCAAAAAAATCAACTGCATGACTGCTTTTAAAATGTAACCTTCAGAAGAAGTACAGTACAGAGAACAACCTTAGCCTTTAGACCAGTTAGTATTAGTCAATGTTTCCAAATCTATACAAAGTTTCTTAACCACTATATCCTTCCCCCCATGCATTATCTCTGACAACACACTCATCTCATATCGGAAGACATGAGGGGGTAAAGGAAACATTGAGCATGACTGTGCTAGCAGATTAGAGTTAGCTAAAGTTACATGCTAATTCACAGTGGCAGATCTGCCATCTTGATTGTTTGCACAGATAGCAAGCAGCTAATTACACCGAGGCTCATGGAGCAGCTGAAGGTGAGAGCTGCCTCACGGGGGAAAACACTCCAGCTCAGTCACTTCCTGCTCATTGTCAAAGGCTCACTGTCAAACCTCTGCTGGTCTAATGTGAGACGTTTTACTGAGAGCAATTGTGGCGGGTGAAGGCTCATTTTGAAGGACGTGGTGATAAGGGCCTTATTTGCGAGAGGAAATGGGGGCTGTTACTGTTTTTTATGAGAATGAGGGATCATTAATGGACAGCAAATACTGCTATTCTTGTAAAAGTGCTGAAAGATAGTAAGATAGAAGATGAAAAATCTACTCCAGTAGCAAGTTACATAGGATCAGATTTAGATTTCAGAAATGGTGATAATATAATAAAACACCTCTCTTGTCTGTATAAAAATGCTAGCATTCTCTGCTTGCTAGCAAGGTGGTATGGCTAAAATTATTAGTCAGTGTTATGCTAGACTAGAGCTGTCAGTCACTTTAAAATGCATTGGTGTTCTAATTACTTAAGGTTTAGTGTCTGAATGCTTTTGAACACTAATTAGTCTATAAATTTTTCTTCCAACAGACAGAGCAAATGCTAGTATTAGCAGTAGCACTACATTCATTTTGCACAGAATGTGAAAAGTTTTTACATTGCAAGGGTTTGTGCAAGTAAGACATCCATCAGTTCAATTCAATTCAATTCAATTCAACTCCCTGAGATGATATGAGGAAGAAACCTTGAGAGGAACCAGACTCAAAAGGGAACCCATCCTCATCTGGGTGGTAACAGATAGTGCAATTATAAATAAATCCCTTCTATAACTGTGTACTACAAGGACCAATAGTGCAATTGTGCAACCAGTAAATTCATCATAGTTTTCAGAAGAAGTCTGGTTTGTTAAACCTATCCACTGTCCACTGATGGAGTCCTGTGTACAAAGCTGCACGTGGCAACCGCAGCCCCAAAGCCACCACAGCAATCACAGTCCCAAGCCATCATAGTACAACTCCCCATATGAGATCCCCAAGCCATCTCCACGGCCCCCAAGTGGCACCATCACCACCAATCCCAATGATCTTCAGGCCGTCCATGTGGGGCCACCCTCAGCAGCAGCAAGCGAACTCAACTGAAGAGAACTCCAACCAGAAGTAGGGCATCAGGGTGGATCAGGCAAAGTCTGGAGAGCAGAAGGGGTCAGGATCACTGGTATCTCAGGAGAAGCATGCCTGCTGTCCAAAAGGCATTGCACCTGACCCACTACCCTTCTTCTTGCAGATGGTGAGCCCACAAGATGTCTTCACGTCACCCTTTTGGGGTGATTGTGACTGAGTTCTGCTTGTGGCTGGTTACCAGACGCTTGCCTGTGTACATTAATCCCAAGCTTGTCTCCAAAGGTGGGTTCTGGTACTCCAAATCCGGGTATGGTACACTAAAGGCTGGTTTATACTTGTTGTATGACTTTGTGTACATCTGCAAAAGTAGCAGCAAGGCAAGCGGCATTGTTTCCATCCTTGCCTGTGCAGTTTATGTACATCTGGTGGATTAAAAGCGGCATCCACAAGATGGTACGTCAAAGCTGAAACATCCCTGTCTGTCTCTTTCAAAACCTTCCACTGTCACCGTGACTGTCATGAGCTGCATCTCAAATCGAAAACTCTGACATTTACATTCAAAAAATAAAACCATTAAAATAGTATTTTAAGTACAATATATTTAGAAAGTTACCTCAGGAAATATAACAGAGTAAATATCACATGTTCTTTCACTATTAGATTACTGTTTCCTCAAATTTTCTTCTTGGTAGCTTTCTACCAAAAAAACTTATAATAATTTTCTAAATTTTCTTAGGATATTTGATGTTGCACGGTTCTACGTACAGTCCACTGGAACCTTTAAGGCTTCTAAGAAGAACCCTCCAGGGTACTAGATTTTTTTCCCAAAAGTCTCCTAATCTCTAAATGAGTACTTGTTTTTGCAACATGATTTTGTTTCATGGATGAAAAATATCCTTACCATTTGCCATCAAACAACCCTGTATATATTATTTAGAACTCAAGGTTTCATACAAGGTTCCAAGTAGAACCTTTTCTTGGTTTGTCTTCATAAGGCTCTAAAGCTTGTTATCCAGTGACCACATGATCTTGCAGTGCTAATAACAGGTGGGATTGTGGCAGGTGCAGTGTGAATGGTGTAATAAATAAAGGCGCATACACTCTGTTCCTGCAGACATTTATGCTATGCCATGCCACAGTGATGCCATGCCAGGCCCGAGTCCAGGGGAAACTGCTCATTGACGTGTTTGAGGTCAGAGGATTAACTACAGTTTCCCCTTACAGAACATAAATCATACAGCAGGGTCCTAAAGTCACTACCTAGAACTGTATTTATTTCTTTATTTATTAATGAATGCAAACTTTTCCTCAGTCAATTGTTGTTGTTGTTATTATTATTATTATTATTATTATTATTATTATTATTGTTATAATTCTTTTTAAAAGGGTTATTTAACTCTTAGTCAAATGTCCTTGGATGTTTGAGAAACCCTTGCATGAAACCGAAATGAACCTGTTTATCCTGTTTCACACCATTTGAGTTCATCTGGGCTCAGAATTGACATACACTAAATACATGAATAAGTATTTATAGGGTTAGATGACGATAACTGTGTCCTACATGTGTTTGTGTCTGCAATATTTGTGGAACTGTGTGCTTCGCCTTATACCCCTGTGAGTGAGGGTTGTTATGGTTTCTATGGAGACAGTGTTGAAAAGCAAGAGTGTTGTGAAATCCGTGGTGAGCTGGTGACAGGTGCGTAGCGCTGCCGCTGAAGCATGTGATCGTCCAGGGACAGCCACTGTGGCTGTTCTAATGCCTCTGTGTGTGTGTGTGTGTGTGTGTGTGTGTGTTAAACTGCAATCTGATCACTCCTGACTGCCTTAATACACTGCATTTCCAGTCACATCCTGATCCAACCACAAAATGCACCTAGCTGTTTATCAGTATTAAATTTTAATGTTAAAAAATTTGACATGGCTTTACAATTTTACAATATTACAAAAGAATCTAGACTTGTAAAATGTTATTGTTCTGATTAACACCATTTTCTTTTCTTTTTCTTTTTTCTTTTTTTTTTTTTTTACATGAGGTTAACTGTAGCTCCCCAGCCACTGTGACAAGTTTCAAAATTAAGTAGTGAGCATATTCACCAACCATATCATTCATGCTATCTTTAGTAGCTGCTTTATCCTGGTCAGGATGGTAGTGGATCCAGAGACTATACCAGGAACACTGGGCATGAGGTCGGAAAACAGCCTGGACAGCACGCCAATCCATAACAGGGCACCATGCACACACATTCATACCCAAGAGCGGTGTAGAGTAGCCAATCCACCTACTGGCATGTTTTTGGGAGGAAACTGACAAACCTGGAGGAAACCCACACAGGGAGAATGTACACAGAAACCCAGCATAGACGGTAACCCAGATCAGGATCCTGGAGCTGTGAGGCATCAATGCTACCTGCTGTGCCACCTCTAGCCAAAACATTTCCTGCCCCAATGTAATGTATCATTTATTTAATTTATCCTGTGATGTAGGAACAAACATTCAAGCAATGGATAATACTTAGTTGTACTTCGTTACTATACTTAAGTATTAGTTTGGTGTCTTTATAATTTTACTTTACATTTCCAAGAATAACCTTACGTTTTACTCCTTCCATTTTTATTTAGACATTCAAATTACTCATTACAAATCACAAAGGTCTCTTATTTTTTTTAGAGAATCCCAATAACTATAGGTGACCCTTCATTTGAAAGGGCTCAGTTTAGCATCCAGCCATTTCAGTTTAACACTCAATCAAGTTCATCAATGTAGAATCATGTCAATTCGTCACCGGCCGTTACCATCTCATGCCACACAATGGAGTTGGTGCTATAGCTATCCGTGTGTGTTTAAATATAGATAAACCACTCGACTGCAGTGTGGAACTTGAGTATAAGCGCCCCTGGCTCTGTCTAAGTAAAACCTTTCAATATGCTGGAGTAAGCAAAGACTCGTACAAATTGAGGTGTCTCCTTTTGCCTCTGTTGAAAGCCTGAAATCCATCTAATTTGAAAAAACATGTTGAAGTGTAACTAATTTTCTAACATTAACTGGCTATAATGGACTTAATGTCCTTTTTTTTTGTTTGTTAATGCCAGGTAAGACTAGCATCGATTCCAGTAGCTAACATAATTGGCTAGGCAGCATGTCCAAATCTTGCTAAAGGTAAATATTGCAAACTTACAGAGATTGAATGCCTTCTCCCAAATATAGTGTAGCCCACTGGCAATATTTTGAAGTGTCCATTATAACAGCCGTGTGTGTTTTCATGCACTGTGTTAAAACTGATTTGAGCACATCTGTCTCCAATGTGTGATTGGAGAGTTCCAGAGACATCATGTGGCTCACATTCTGTTTTTCCCTCGTTAATACCCCCCCCCCCCCCCCCCCCCCCCCCCCCCCCAACACACACACACACACACGCACGCACGCGCGCACACACACACACACACACACACACACATACACTTGTATAAACTTGTAGGTGTCACCTGTCAGAAAAGTGCATTGTGAGGGCCTCCCTTTCCAAAGGTCCTACAGGCTTAAAAAAAAAAAAAGCATGAAGCATGCTTGGCCAAAATGTACCATTATGTAAATCACAATCTCACTTCAAATACCAACTCTGACACACATTTCTGTGGCAGATACATTCTTTTTGTAATACTGAATGCAAAATACATTATATATGTCTGAGGTTCCCTTTTACACAGTCCAGCTGTTTTCATTTCTTCTGGGGACAAACTGAATTTTAAGTAGCAATTTTTTTTTTTGCATTGATTGCTGACACAATTAATCTAGAATGATAGATTACTTTCTAAACAACTTTTATCAACCTTTGTTCGCTTACTGCGTATACACACACTCACACACACACACAAAAGTGTGGAATTGCAGCAGCTTACCACTCTGGTCTGTATGCAGTCTTCTGTTTATCTTAACTGAACAAGTGTAATCCTAATTGTATTTAAATGCTGTATGAAATGTGTGCCATTCCAAGCTACTTAAGAGCTGCTCTGGCAATGAGTGACAGAGAGAGAGAGAGAGATGAAGGGAAAAAGAAAGAGAGGCTGTAAAGTTAATAGGCTGAGAAATAGAAAGAGAGAGAGGATCCTAAAGAAAGACAAGAGAACGTTACACAGTATAATTCCGGCCTGCCAAAGAACTCCTCTCACTGCATTCACTGGATTTTTCACTGAGCCGTCTTGTGTGCTGTAAAAAGCTGACTAAACGTTTTTCACCAGATTGCATAACTACATCTACAGTCAGGTCCATAAGTATTTGGAGAGTGAAATATATATATCGTACTGGTGGATCGTAACCAGGTTGTAAGTACTTCTTCAAAATGCCAAAAGAAGAAACAAGAGTAAGAGACAAAAAATAGAGAGTAGGCAATTTATTGAAAACTGCATTTAAACTCAAACAGGCTGGTCATCAGCTGATCAAAAGTTTAAGACCATAGCCTTTAAAAGTTAAAATCTGTGCAAAAATATGGCTTTAATGTCATTGTCCTTCAGACAGTCACACTGTCATGATCTCCTGATGGCAAAAGCAAAAAGGCTTTCTG
>CM040999.1:6143791-6167074 GCA_022985145.1 Pangasius djambal
AAAATAGAGAGTAGGCAATTTATTGAAAACTGCATTTAAACTCAAACAGGCTGGTCATCAGCTGATCAAAAGTTTAAGACCATAGCCTTTAAAAGTTAAAATCTGTGCAAAAATATGGCTTTAATGTCATTGTCCTTCAGACAGTCACACTGTCATGATCTCCTGATGGCAAAAGCAAAAAGGCTTTCTGTTTTTGAACATGGCAGAATTGTTGAGCTGCACAAGCAAGGGCTCTCGCAACGCGCCATTGCTGCCAAGGTTGGACGCAGTAAGACAGTCATTTTAAATTTCGTAAAAGATCCTGAGAGTTATGGGACAAAAAAATCAAGTGGTAGACCCAAAAAATTTCACCTGCACTGAGCCGACGGGCTGTCCGTGAAGACACAGGCTGATCCTCGACCCAAATTAAGGCCCTTACTGATGCTGACTGCAGACCAATAACCATAAGACGGCATCTGCGAGAGAACAGATTAAAGAACAAAACACGTCTTGGAAAGCCACGTCTCCTCCCACACCACAAACTTGCTGATGGTCCTGATGGCTTCCAACGATACTGGCATGACAAGGAGATCCCACTGGAGATGTTTTCTACGTGGAACAGTGGAGGAGACTCCATCATGATCTGGGGTGCTTTTTCCTTCAATGGGAAAATGGAGCTTCAGGTTGTGCAAGGGCGTCAAGCGGCGGCTGGCTATGTGGACATGTTGCAGCAGGCATCCCTCTTGACTGAGGGCCCTCGTCTGTATGGTAATGACTGGGTCTTTCAACAGGACAACGCTGCAGTTCACAATGCCCGCCTGACGAAGGACTTCTTCCAGGACAATAACGTTGCACTTCTGGACCATCCTGCGTGTTCCCCTGATCTAAATCCCCTTGAGAATGTTTGGGGATGGATGGCAAGGGAAGTTTACAAAAACGGACGTCAGATCCAGACTGTGGATGCCCTTCGTGAAGCCATCTTCACCACATGGAGCAACGTTCCCACCAGCCTCCTGGAAACAGTTGCATCAAGCATGCCGAAACGAGTGTTTGAAGTTATCACCAAGAACGGTGGGGCTACTCACTACTGAGTCCTTTTTGACACTTTTAGCTCTGTTGTGGGTATTTTTGGGCTATATATATAATATAAAATATAAATATTGCATTAACTGTTTAGGAATTCTTTTTTACATAGGCCCTCCATTTTCACAGGCTAAAAAGTAATTGGACAATTAACTGATAAGCAGTTTCATGGCCAGGTGTGGCCTGTTTCCTCATTATTTCATGACAAATTGAGGAGATAAAAGCTGTGGAGTTGATTCCAAGCATTGAATTTGCATTTGGTAGCTGTTCATGGGAACTTCTAATATGTGGTCCAAAGAGGTGTCGATGCATGTGAAGGAGGCCTTCATTAGGCTGAAAAAAACAAAACAGATCTATCAGAGAGACAACAAAAACTTTAGGAGTGGCCAAAGCAACAATTTGGTATATTCTTAAAAAGAAGGAATGCACTGGTGTGTTAGCAACCTGGAAGGCCACAGAAAACAACTAAAGTGGATGATCACACAATTCTTTCCTTGGTTAAGAAAAACCCCTTCACAACATCTAGTCAAGTCAAGAACACTCTGGAGAAGGTAGGCGTATCATTTTCAAAGTCTACAAGCAAGAGATGCCTTCATGAATGTAAATACAGACGGTTTACCTCAAGATGCAAGCCACTGGTAACTCTCAAGAACAGAAAGGCCAGATTAAGCTTTGCTAAAAAAAAAAACAACAAAAAAACCCCTCTAAAACAAGCCTGACCAGTTCTGATGCAAGATTAAATTGCAACAGACTGATGGGAAGAGTATGGAGAAGGAAAGGAAACGCTCATGATCCAAAGTATACCACATCATCTGTCAAACATGTGGAGGCAGTGTTATGGCATGGGCATGTATAGCTGCCATTGGAACTGGGTCACTGGTGTTTACTGATGATGTGAATGCTGATAGAAGGAGCAGGATGAATTCTGAAGTGTATAGAGCTATACTTTCTGCTCAGATTCAGTCAAATGCTGCAAAACTAATAGGACAGCACTTCACAGTACAGATGGATAATGACCCAAAACATACCTCGAAAGCAACCCAAGAGCAACCCAAGAGCTTCTTAAGGCAAAGAAATGTAATGTTCTAAAATTGCAGAGTCATTCACTTGACCTCAACCCAAATGAGTATGCTTTACATTTACTGAAGACAAAACTGAAGGCAGAAAGACCCACGAACAAGCAGTAACTGAAGGCGGCTGTAGTAAAGGTCTGGCAAAGCACCTCAAGGCAGGAAACTCAGCATTTGGTGATGTCAATGGGTGATGACCTCAGCCAGTCATTGACTGCAAAAATCCTAATATTTATAATTGTTAGTTTGTCCAATTACTTTTGAGCCTGTGAAAATGGAGGGACTATGTTAAAGAGTATGTATGGCTGTAATTCCTAAACAGTTAATGCAATATTTTTGATAAACCCCTTGAATTAAAGCTGAAAGTCTACACTTCAATCACATTTTGATTGCTTCATTTAAAATCCATTGTGGTGGTGTACAGAGGCAAAATTACAAAAATTGTGTCACTGTCCAAATACTTATGGACCTGACTCTACTCTTACTAAATTAGCACCCTTGCTTTAATGTGACCAGGCCAAATTATGTCAACTGAAATACTCCTATTTGCTTAGATTAAACATCACTTGAAGGAACAGTTCAGTAAAATGAATATATCATATTTGTCACTACTTTAAATCAGATCTTGTTAAGTTCAATTGAAACAAACAGCACTTATATTTCTGTGCTTGAATATTTCTCAGTGTTTTTATATGGATTAAATTAAACTCTAAAGCCCTGGAATCTACAAGCGCAGCTAAAGAAGCCACAATATTACAAGAAATTTATTTGGATCATATTCTCAGGACTAAGGGTGCTTCCACTGCATTTCTTATCTGGCATTGCATTACACTGTATGATTTTCAGCCTGATTTTGCTGTTACTGACAAAAAATTGCAAATAATAATAATAATTCTTTGACAGTCTCAAAACTCATGATGCAACATCCAATTTAGTGCCACTGAGACCAAAAACAGCCAAAGACAAAGTTCCGGCAGTGTCAGAAAATATGTGATCACAGCTACGATACTTGTCTAAAAGACACCAATAGGAAGACGGCATAGAACGACACGTAAACTTAAAACGCAAAGTGAAGTGTTTGAGCAAGTCATCATTTAAAATACTGCTCACCCCACATGCTAATGGACAGAAAAAAAATGATATTAACGGCTGCAGACTCCCATTCTTCACCTTTTAAAATGTGTTTTCTCCAGGCATAACTAATTGATCAGATCATACTGATGGTGCAATAATGAACTGATGGACGTGCAATTACATGCATAACACCAGATGTGTTAACACAAGTTCATCACTGAGAGAGACGGCTCTGTGTGTGTTTACAAAGAAACGGCAATCATGTACAGTTTTGTAAATAAAGTTACATTTTGCTAAAAAGTGTTAATTTTCCCTAAGTATGGAGACTTTTGGGACACTCTGTAGAACTTGATGAAGTGCTGGTAGAGAAAATGTGTCTTAGTAAGCTAATTTGATAAGATTTAAGAAAATATTTTGTTGCTAATATTCCAACATTGCACTCTCACTAAAAATAACAACTTGTCTATTTTTTTAGACGTTCTCTGGTATGCAACATGACGTCCTACTTTAACTGTGGCTGCATACAGTCAAGTTGCACATGCACTTATTTGACTGATTTTCTGCCACAGCAAAACAAACAACCTCCACACTGGCAAAGTTATATCAATCTTTATTTAATCTTTATTACTACTAATAAGAATTGTAACATGCCATTTTTTTTTCCATGTCAGCACAAAAAGCATCCCAGCCAGCACTTTTTCTGTTAAAACAAAATGGCAAGTGTGAAAGCACCTTAATCCTTTCAGTCATATTAAAATGAAGTTTCTGATTAGGTCATTAGTACCCGTGAAGGAGAGCTTTACAGGCTGAAATCCGTAGCATTTAAATCACAGAAAGAACAATGGACATTGAGAGGTCATTCATAAACTATGAGTATAAAACAAAAAGGACTTTCAATCACTAGATCAAGAGAATCTTCAGGAAATTCTGGGAAATGCTGGGTTTAGTATTGTCCCTCTTCACCATTAAGCTGCTGTTATACTGTGTACCATTTTACTGAGCTAGTAGTATTGTGCTATCATGCTCAAAAATAGCACCTGTTGTCTTTTCAAGAAACTGCCCCAGCCATTTATTTTGCTTTGGCACCGTTTGGACAGGAACAACCAACCCGGCAGACGACTGCAAGATACATATGACAATGATTTGTACTTTTATATTGAACTATGTAGAGAGTATGTGTGTGTGTGTATATATATATATATTGCATTATATATATAGCTGTCTTGCTATAGATACTTTGCTAATTAGTACTTAAGCTCCTGTTTACAGGAATGAATCACCTGTCATTTATTGCTGACTTGATGGTTTCAATGTGGATTAACAAACAGTACACTCAAAAGTCAGTGAGGTTCATTAAGGTGAAACTGTAGCTGACAACTAGCATCTTACTACCTGGCTTGCAAATGAGCTAGCCTACCAAATTGGCTAGGTGAGGTCAGTCTTCTCAATGCAGCCAGAGTTTCAGATCATAATGCACTATATGGCCAATATTTTGTGGACACCTGACCATAAATCCCATTGCAGATTTAGTCCCTCCTTTGCCGTTATAATAACCTCCACACTTCTGGGAGGCCTGGGGTGCAGTCTGTGTTGCAGTTCATCCCAAAGGTGTTCAGTGGGGTTGAGGTCAGAGTTCTGTATAGGACACTCAAGTTCTTTCACTCCAACCATGTCTTCGTGGAGCTCGCTTTGTGCACAGGGGCATTGTCATGCCGGAACAGGTTTGGGGAAATTGTAATGCTATACATCACGACATCACACAAAGACATCCTATACAACCGTGTGCTCCCAATTTTGTGACAACCTTTTGGGGAAGACCCATGTATGGGTGTGATGGTCAGGTGTCCACAAACTTTTGGCCACATAGTGTATCTTCTGGGCAAGGTCAATTTTATTTTATTTATATAGCACTTTTAACAATCAACATTGTAGCAAAGCAGCTTTGCAGAAATCTGGATGTAGATTTATATCTCCAATAAGCGAGGCAACAGTAGCAATGGAAAAACGCCCTGAGACAACATAAGAGAGAAACCTTGAGTGGAACGGAACTCAAAAACGAACCCATCATCTTCTGGGTGACACCGGATAGTGGGATTATAAATTATTACTATACTGCAAGGGTATACTATAAAGTGTGTTGAAAGGATGTTCAGTATGACCATATTGTGAATAAGAGTCTTGGGATGAACACAGGAGAGTTTTTTGATTACAGCAGCAGTTCTTAGGTACAGGTATACAGGTGAGATTATCCACTGAAGCAGTGTGAAATGGACATACATTGTTCCTAGAGTATGCTGGCCACTAAATGGTTATGTAGCAAATTTCACCAGAGCTAATATAAAGTAGTGGAGCAGAGATGGATCACAGAGTTGCGTTGCACTGCGGAGGAGAAACTCACCCAAAATCAACTAGCCCCTATTCCCATGAAGGAAATGAGGTATATAGTTGGTGCCCAGTGTCAATGGGAATGTGTACATGTCTGAGAATTGCACTAACGTGTGTGTACATACACAGTGTGTATATATATATATATATATATTTATTTGTCTTTGTCTGCTGTGTGTCATCACAGCAGGAGACGGATAGAGTGCTTGCAGGGTGGAACATGTCCGCTCCCATTTGTCATTTCAGACAACAAGACGTGTGTGTATGTGTGTGTGCATGCATAAGCCTGTGAGAGTGTTTGTGTATTGGAATAGCGTGCATGTGCTTCCCCAACTCTTGCTCTCCATCCACAAGACTCAAGAGGCCAAGACAGAAGTATGAGGGGATAACAATTGCCCCACCTACCCACCTCCAAAAGGGACACCCAGTTTCACACACACACACACACACACACACACACACACACACACACACACACACAGAGCTGCTGTACATAACTACGCACATACAGTACATAACATGCATGACCAGACATGCACGTTTTCACATGGGTAGGCTGAAACACTCATCAGGATGACCCTTATTTAAATATGTGCTGCCATAAATACACACATACGCATGTGCTCTCAGTGGTATGAGGCAAGGGTTACAGCTAAATTCAGCTAAATTCAGGCAGGCTAGTCCCTCTAGGCCAGTTCTTTCTTTGCACATGAGAGTACATTCTTCTCTTCCTCTCTCTCCTCCTCAGGCCTCTCCTCCTGCTCCTGTCTACTTCATCCATGAGCACCTTAACACACCACAACACACCACAACACATCGCATTAATTGTCCATCACAGTGATGAGTTCACCACGGCCTCCTCAAGCTGTCTCCCACGTTCCAGTTACATAAGAACACAAGGAGCCTCGCTGCCTTTGTCTTTTCCTTTTCATTTAACCAGGTCTTTCATGTTCTCTATGAATCAGCGTGGAGCTACAGCACTGAGCCATATTTGGAACATCACCATTCACATGTTTTAAGTGCCTGAATGGATCTCATTGAGTATTCACAAGGACAGAAAAGCCAGCCGCTTAAACACCAAAACCTCTGAGAACCTACTAAAACGCAAAACCTGCGCCTCCGAATCTGCCGTAATGTTTTAAAAAGTAGCACCATATTACACTGAACATTTTTTCAAAGCAGGATTGAAACATTTTCTCTGAATTGTCCTTACATCAACTTCCTAACATGGTCTTGTGCTATCACAGAGAAAGATTCACAACAGACAGTGACCCCAGAATTACTGGCACCCTTTATGAAAATTAGACATAAAATGAATCAAAAGACCACGAGTGTTATATTGAGCCTCAAGCCATATCTCTCTCTGTTTGTGTGGAAGATTTAATTTACTATGTACAATGTTAATTTTAGAGGTTATTTTATCATTCTGTAATTGGCTACAATACATTCACGGGTTAGATTTCATTGTATTTATTGTAGTTACAATACTTTTTTCCACTCTATGGACTTTTTTTTTTTAAAAAATCTGAATAATAAATGCAGGACATGTGATGTGTAATAGCCTATGCATTTACTGTTTACATATAAAAAATCATTAGCTAAACTAGCTAACTTGCACAAAATGATTGTTCTTAATCTAATCTAAAAAGACCCAATCAGTGGTACTGGGGTAACTCACATTCACAGAACAACAGGAGATATGGCAATATTAGTGGAGTGGCTCCTATTTTTATTTATTTATTTATTTATTTATTTATTTTACTTATTTTACTTATTTTACTCAACTTTCCCATCAAAGTGCTTCTGACACCAGGATCAGTTACTACATACTATTCTTAGTCTATACATTCTTTAGTTAAGCTAAAATTTTACAATCCAAAAGTCATGACTGGAATCAGTGAGTCATAATAAAACAGGATGAAGATGATGTATGAGTCATTAGGGTGGTGGAGCTTTTCAAAATCAAGTATTTTAATAAGTTACTGTTCTAGTAAAGGGGTGTAAAATGTGAGTTCGGTGGCAAACATTCAAATTCATGTTTCGATAATGTTCCTTATAGAACCTCCAACCATTTTAGAAATGTTTTGAAAAACAGGATGACATACAGTACAAGCTGTGTAATAGGTAGTACTTTTTAAGCCCCTATATGATTTAATTTGATTTTAAATGATATGCGCCTATATGATTTAATTTGATTTGCTATAGTGCACTGTGGACACGAGTCAGTTTTAACACTGAGAAATTACTGCAAGCATTGAGTTCCATATGTAGTAAAATAAGACATGAAGTTATAAAACAACTTTTATAAGTTTAGTCTGCTTAAGGTAATGCAAAGGAAGTACATCATTTGTTAACTAATGCAACTGTGGTTTGTTTTTGCTGAAACCAAGAACTACACATCCCAGCAACCTCCAAACCATGTCACATGACCAGTCACCTGATCCATATCGCCTTCACAGCGGCTGGACTTGTAATGAGGTACACCTGTTCACAATCACACACGCATCTTCAAATAATGCGTGCAATCTCACTCTTGCTTTTGACAGTGGTATTACTGGGTCTTTATTTTCTCACTGCAGTTTCTCTGGGTTTGATTTTGTTTTGTCTAGTTTTCATCTTTGCATTTGCTTTTTTTAAATTAAGCTTTATTAAAATAAAATCAGGTCAATGCATCAGGGCATCAGATCAATATAAATTATAATAACTAGGCTGTCTGTGTGGCAGCCTGGGAATCCCATTATTGTTTCTGAATACTGGAAAACAGCCAAAAATTATCCCAAATTGAGTTTTCTTACCAATAATATATTTTGACTCCTCTAATTTAAGCAAGCATAAATATATTTCACAAAAATGACATGGAAATGTTTCTATTTAGGCTATTTTATTGTCTTGCTGTGGCTGTCCCAAGATTATGTACGGTAACACGACAGTTTAACAAACACAGTGATAAAAACAGTCTCAACTTCTGTTAGCTGAATGTGCAATTGAGTTCTTCCACACCAACACTGGCAAACACTGAGCTCACTTTGTGCACAGGGGCATTGTCATACTGGAACAGGTTTGCGCCTCTTAGTTCCAGTGAAGGGAAATTGTAATGCAACAGCATACAGACAGTCTATACAATTCTGTGCTTCCATCTCCAAAGTTTGGAGACCCACATATGGGTGTGAAGGTCAGGTGTCCACATACATTCGGCCATATAGTGTATGTTTAAGCCTACACCTATCATTCCCCCCATATTTGCACAGCTTGAGAATAATCTATTAAGAAATGTTCAAACATTTCATCTTCTGAACAATTTTGCATAGCTCAGTCTTGTTTGTAGATCATCTGACCATTTGTCTGCTTAGCATTCACGATCAGTGCTTCAGCCTGTTGATTTGCTCTGTTCAATATACCTGCTTTTGCACTCAACACTGCTGGAGTCTCACAATAGGCTTAGACATATTTAAAAGTATTACTGGGATAACCCTTTTTATCTAGTATCTTTGAGTACTTATTAGAATTACATCAAATGCTAACGTTAATCTTACAAGGATGGCGATGAGATCATTAAATTAAGCTCAGTGTTGCAGGGTAGATTCCGTTTGGTGGTTTTTCTCATTTTCTCTGTAGCGCCATTTTTGGAGACGATTTGGCCGAGCCTGACTTGCGCAGATGTGGATGGACTTTTGCCATGCATTCCTCCCTCCCTCCCTCTCTACCCCTCTCTCTCTCTCTCTCTCTCTCTCTCTCTCTCTCTCTGTGTTTCTGTCTCTCTGCTGGGGGCAGGAGGTGGAGGAACCCGCATAAAGTATCTGGTGTAATTATGGTACCAGATGCACTGTGGTATCAGTCCTCAAGAATCAGAACTCATTTTATAGCCCATAAACTATCTCTCTCTCTCTCTCTCTCACTCGCACACATGCGCACACACATACATAAGCACACAAACTTTCTTTTTGTCTCTCTCTCCACCCATTTGGGAGTAATTTAGAGAAAAATGTTCTTTTGTGAATGCCATAGTTCTCTTGATTCAGACACATCCATCACTGTATAAAACAGAACAGCAAGATTAATGCACGGTGCCTGGCTCACGCACACTCAAGCATTCCCTCACGCACAATCTCACGTCAGAGCAGCAAGCCTTTCCACACGCAGGCACATACAAACTCGTAAACCATCAGCAGTCGTTCTCGAGTAAGTCCTTTTTTTTAATACAGATTTCCAATCACATATCTATGATATGTTTCTCGGTCTCGTCCTGAATATGGGTGCTGCTTTGGTAGACTTGCACCAGTTTGCATCATGGCTTCCCTGATGCCACTCCTGAGTCTAGATTCAAAAATGGGTTCTTCAGCTGTCACTGGTGTGATCTGTGTCATGCGAGTGAGTCTGCCTGAGCAAGCGGTCACATTAATGACTACTGATTGACACTGATTCGCCATCTCTCAGGTCCCTCTGACACTCACAGGACATTACATATGAACATCTAGAGTGTGTCAGTCTGTCAGTGTCTTTTAGATGTGCGTTCAGTGTCTGATAGACAAAAAGTGTTTGACATGTTACCTGATGAAATACCAGACTAGCTAGCGCATGGTTAGCAGTGCCACGCTCTCTGCACCATTACATCATTCGCCTTCAGGACATCTGAATTCAAACACAAACTTTCAGACTAGAGCCCCTCTTTCTTTCTCTCACTCTCATTATGAATCGCCCTCATTAGATTTGAATGCCAAGAATGGTGTTGTAATGCCTATCTGGTAATTATGGAAGGAATAAAACACTTCACTACATGCTGTTATAGGACAATAATCAACAGTGATTTATTTTAGAAATAACAGAACATCATATACTAATGCAATTTGCTAACAATTACAATTTTTAATTATTGATGAAAGACACATCATCCTTTTTTTATCCATTTATAGTTAAACTTAATGTTGGATTATTTCACGAGACACATTAGTTCCAGTTATTATTTATGGTATAGCAGATTTAAACAGTCATTCCTTTACAAGCCTCTTATTAAGTTAATAATACAAAAAAACAAATTGTAATGTTACCAAGAAAGACAAATTGCTCCATCCTGAAGACTTTCCTGTGGTGGGAAACCTACTGGCTGTTACAAAACTCTGAAACTGGAGACTCCTTTCATAAATGTTAAATAAACATTTAAACAACAAACTTCACCACCTCACCATATCAGTGATCATACATTTTCCTCTGGTAAATGACAGCGCATTTTTAAAAATTCATTTTATTATTAGATGTAGATTAAGTGAGCTGGTTGGGTGGAAGTGTGAGTGAGTAAAGAGATGTTGAAGTTTCAGCACAGAAAAATGAAGAAGGAATGAAAGTGATTTAATGATTGTCAATATTCCTATTAACTTTTGGGATTTAAAAAAAAAAGCCTGCTCTAATCACACAATTGCTGACAAAATTTGGTAAATAGGTGAATGATATACAATGATATATTTCCAGATATACACTGAGAAGCAGTAAGAAAAAAGCAAGGCAAAAGTATGGTATGACTCTGGTATGACTTTTTTTTAATAACCAAAAATAAAAAAACCCAAAGGCCCACCCACTTGGTTTCTATTTACCTCACAAGACTGAGGCTGGTGAATTCACAGGTCAAAGTTCACCTAGATAAAGTAGAAGCTTAGCAAAAGTAGCCACTACCAGAACCAAGGGTCTGTCATGTCCCACATCCTTTCCCCTTCAGTGAAATGGCTTTTCTATCAATTTTTAGTTATAGTGTTATACATGTTTTTTTTCTGACCACTGTAATTCCTGTATCGGTGTAGCAGGAGGTAAAAAAAAATCATAAATCCTATGGCTAAAACATAGATGCTAACACTTCTGTAACTGGTATTTCAGTTAAGATTAGTTAGCTAGTGGTCAATGATAGTTACCTACTTAACCAAAATGAACCACTAGGTAAAATGTTATTGTTAGCTAACTACCATTAACAGAAACAGCAACTAGTTAGCTAACATTAGTTCAGTAATTTAGCATGTGAATGTGTTGGTGAGGTAGCTAATACTTTATTCATGATAATTCAGAGCGTTAACGCAACCTCAACTGTTTGAAGTCAGAAAAATGGACTCTTGCAGTAAGCTAGTGCATGCTTGGTTTTTGCGAGGATATAAAAGCTCCCACATAGCTTTGTAAAAATCCATTTGTTTAGTGTTGATGTAGAATGGAGACTGTAGAATTCACTCTTAATAGCATGATAACATTAAAAGTGGGTAGTCTTTAAAAAACTGCACATTTCAATTTATTCAGTTATTATACTGTGCTTAGTGATGTTAACATTAAAATCTGCATAAAATCTCTAAAAAAAAAAAAAATTCTACAATTTCTTGTTCTTTCTTTCCAGAATGGGCTTCAGTGTTTTTAGATTTCCAACAAATTCCTCAGACTCAGACTTTCTGAGTGGGAATTATGACTGGGACTGCTGTTAAATTTTATTTTTCCTGCTTGGAGTTCAGGAAACATAGCATAGCTTAATATTAACACTATTTAAGTAGTTTGTTTTCTGTGTGACCTTTAAAAGAACACATGTTATACTTAAGTTTAAGGTACAAATGTTGGAAACCTTAAAATCATTCACTATGTATTAACCAGCTAAATTTAGCTTTGCTAAATAACACACTTTATTTAAAAGCTCAGTGTACTTCCATGAATGTGCTTTGTCCAAGGTGCTTTGTCCAGCAGGGACTTCTTTTTCTTCTTCTTCTTCTTCTAATGATTAGAGGGTTAGGAATGAAGAGAGAAGGAAGGAAGAGTGGGAAAAAAAGCTTTCTTAGAAAAGTATTGCTATTAGACTTGGTTGTCTCAGGTTGTCTCAAATCCAAATGAAGAGAAAAGATGTGTTGTGTCTCAGCACAATTGCATGCTTTTAAGCCCTGATGGCTACTTGTTTCCTTTAAAAGTTAATTTCAAAAAATAAATTGCAGCAATATGATCCAGTCTGTGGGGGAAATTTTATGATGGATATGAATACTGTAGTCATTACTGAGGGCAGCCCATCAGAATCATTAGACCCATATAATTATGGGTATATATAAGCAGCATGACATAGCAATAAACAAAATTAAGCTGAGTGGCTCTGACATGTGACTTACACTGTAGGCTACTATCTAGTGAATTTTTACAGTAACCCTGTAATAGGCAGTTGAGATTCAATAACAACTGTCATCCAGAATACAGTCTAGCAGCTCATTTTGAGAGGTTGAATTTAGTCAACTGGGTTTGATACAGCAGGTGTGTTTACTTTTTATTGTTTGAGACACACACACAGAAGAAGTACAGTAATATCATTTGCCAGGGCTGGTAGGTTTCAGCAAAATACCCAGCACAACTACATCTTAAAAATCACAAAAAAGAGACATGAAACTGTCCCAAAAAACATTGGAAATTGGAAAATTGAGACACATTTTTCTTCTTTCAGTTTTTGCATGGGAAACAAGGCCACCATGGTTCACATGCATTTCTAATGTACAGACATTATCCATTCCACGATTCCCCTTTTCCCCTCTCAATATTTCCTCTCTCAATATATCTTACAGTAGAAATGGTTTAGAAATGGTTCTTTGCATCATAGATGCACTGCTTGCACTTACAGTTTGTCGGCAGAAATGTATTAGATTTAATTATGATTATTTGCTATAAAATAATATAGGTGGCTACATTTACTGGCCCAACTTGGTTTAAAACCCTGGCAACCCTGTTATTATCTGTCTGTCCGCTGCTTCTGCTCTACAGAAACGTTCATTGAGTGAGCACAGGGCAGTGTGGTTCTTTCCCTAATGGGCCTCCATTAGCACATGTTGCAGTTCGCATTTTGTCCACTGGGTGAAATATTAGTGAGCAGGCTGCCTGATGACGATGTCTAGAATGGCGAGCTGATCGATGGCTTATATGTCAGAAAGCAATATATATATATATATATATATATAATATAATATAATTTTTTTTTTATATATATATATATATATATATATATATATTTTTTTTTGGTCACTCAAAAGAGCTAATTAATATTTCAGTGGAATTTAAAATGTATGGAGCTTTGAATGCCCCTATGGACAAGTTGCTTCTGATATGCATGTTGTGTGTATATGGTTCGAAGATAATAAGTCATTGTAAATTATTAAAACCTAACTTGGGGCTTTACTGTTCTATCATCCTTCATAGTGCCAAAACCCAAGCAAAAGACAAACAATACTACATGTACTTGCTTGTGCTAATGTTGCAGCGCTGTTAGCAGCATCAGAACTTATGTCAAATGCCCACACAGGCTTTGCTAGTCAGCCCAAATACAGCACTGACATCTTATTCATCTAAGGTATGGGTTGTGGCTCACAACAGGACTGTCTTTAACACGGTCATCTGTTTAGATGCTCAGGCTGGGACCCAGATGGAGGCTGCAGGATGAATTTCATTTCTTCTGACATGAAACATTCCAGAGTGTTTCTTTTCGTTTTAGTAGGACATCTTACAATTTTAGTTGCTTTACAATTATATAGGTAGCACTTTGCTTGAAGGTTGCATCATAAAAATGACATCCACATCATCATGATGTTTAACCACGTCATAAACATGTCAAGGATGATGCTATATGCTGTCATGAGTTCCTGTAAAAGTTTATGTTCAGTGATATAAGAATGTGATGGTTTTTGGCAACTGTTATGTTACCAGACATAAGCTCTCATGGCATCAAATATTATGTCACATGATAAATCTGCTAAGTGTACTCTAATTAGCATCTATTTTATGAAACGTGTTGTGAAACACACTTTGTGGAAACTGTCGTAGCATACGATATGTGATACCAGGGCCACAGAAAACATCCACTTCAATGGTAGTGTTTTACCTAAAAGATGACGGTCCTTAGGATATAACCATATACATGATACTGCTAATTATGACACACTTGTGATGTAGTTATGCCAGTCTTATAATGCAAGTAATCTTTTATCCTAATTTTTTGTAGTTCCTTAATGACTTTAACACGATGTTAACAATATATCAAAGGCTTGGAACCAGAGGCGTGAAATACACTTTTTTTTTTTAAATGTAGAAACATTTAATTTCATTAATTTTGAAGGCATTTCTGCTCTACAGCATTTCTTTGTATGTACTTAATATATATTATAATAATATATCAAAGATCGTATTGAAATCTACCAAAAGGACATGAATCTTTAGACAGTTTTAAATAAGGTAAGGAATAAAACATAATGGGGCATGTTGTTTTAGGAAAACAATCAACGATAGGATGGTATGATGGCACTTTCCAACAACCGCATCCCATGGTGTTTTGTTGCTCTTATATTACAGCAACGATCACAATTTTCTATGAATAGAAATTATTAAAGAATGACACCACCTACTTTTTTAATCCATTTCTAGTTATGCTTAATGTTGTGGAACATCAACAATTTAGTTCTGAAGTCCTGAAGACTTTCCCATGGAGGAAAACTTACCTGTGGAGGTAACCGTGCTACCTCCGACTGTTACAAAGCACTGACTCTGGAGACTCCTTCCATAAATGCTAAATAAACGTCTCCTCACAGAACAGTTCACCAAACACAAAGTCTGTTTGTGTGCAGCATCTGCCATATATAGAAACAACCTTGCAGCCAGAACTGCTGCTGTGGTATAAAGATACTAATAAAACTGAACAGATAAATAAAACCTAAAACAGTGAGGCCACTGTAAGGTCAGAGTTTGTTTAGGCCTGGTTTCAAGCCTACAGCATAATGTTTGTGGAAATATTTGGAAAATCATACACACACACACACACACACACACAAAAAAAAGCATACTGTTTATAATCAGATATCAGATTACAGTGTATGTGGACATTATTACTCTCATTGTTTGCATCTCTGTTTTCTTTTTGTAAGAACTTGAAGTGGTATGTGACCTGTAGTCACCCATATCTCTGCTGTTTATTTGTACTTGTAGCACAGCATTGACCCGACTTGTCTCTACCCTGACCCCATGTTCTCTCATAGAAAATGATGCCTGGGGAGCAGGATTTGTATGACACACACGTTTTTTTCCTCATTGCACCAAAAGAAACCCAACATGACTGAAGCTATTTTAGGTTCTAGCTTGACCCACAAAACCCTAGAGTCTATACAGAATGGTTAAGAGACACTACTTCCAGTATATCTTCCAGCCCAGACAGTGACATAAGGACTTAGAATGTGTCAGAAAACAAACTGAATGAGGAAATGATGTGCTAACGAAGCATTTTCGACTTTACAGAATAAAACAGGATCTAAGGGTAATATTCCTGTCCTTTGTGAGCACTAAAGCTACTTGTGCAAACAGGCCACGTTGGCATGCAGACTTCAGAGTGACAGAAGGAACAATTTGATGAATTTAGTAGAGTTTCTAAAGGGGTTGAATAAAAATTCAAACTAATGTGAATACATAAAGTCCATGCATGGATTACATTAATTAATAGCTAGACTACCAGTCAAATAATTTTTACACCCCTGCTCATAGACGGGGATTCTTTTTTTTTTTTTTTTTTTACGATTTTCTATTATTCTAGAATGATCATGAATACATTAACACTATGAAATAACACATGGAATTATGCAGTGACTAAGAAAAGTGTTAAGTAAATTAAAACGATTTTAGATTGAAATTTTTTAACCATATTCCTAATGAACTTTGCACATTCTTGGCATCTACATGAGGAGCTTCACCCAGGAGGCTTTTCATAAACTTTCCTAATAGCAAAGCTCTTCACTGCTTCTACTAACTTTTAATAAAAACGACTCGTGTGGGGGGGAAAACAATTTAATTTGAAGGTAATCTACTTATTAAAAACACATTTTGATTCATAAATAAATAACTTTTTTTTTTCTTATCTTGAGCCTTTATCAAAATGTTTTTCAATCTAGCATGTCCAAACTTTTGATTGCTAATGCATCCAAATTAGAATTTCTTTCTTAAGTCGAAGAATGTTAACATAAGTTTCTCGGTAAAGCTTCACTTCATCTACAAAAGAAAAAAGAAAATAAAATAAATACATCTCACTGAAACACTGCTGCCACATTATAATACATTTCCAGATTGTTCCACTGACTAAGCAGAGATCATTTGTGTTCAGTGTAGTTTGAGCGAAGATTAATCAGAAATTTTCAAGCAAACGGAACTGAGTTTTACCATCACTGACTTTAAATTGATAGCCTAATGCCATTTTAATCACCTGTCTTTTAGAAATAATGTTTCACTGATATTGCCTGTAATAATCCATAATAAAGAAAGCCATAAATTCCTCTATAAAAAGTAATTTTCTTGGCTTGTGTCAGAATGACGCATGTGCTTTTTCACCCATAAATGATTTAATCATAAGCTTTCCTCACGTCTTTCTACGTGGATATATACATCAGCCTTCACAAACAGGAATTCTGGATGTTTCTTTTTACATGCCAGTAAAAGTCAGTATACAGATGGAGAAATTGATCCTACCACACTGCAGTCTCCAAGCTGAGTGAACATACTGTATACTGTATACTGTATAAACCACAAACTGTCTGGTGTTAACACTGGGGCCAAAGCTCAGCCGCTCTGCCAGGAAACCTTTACCCAATTCCTGCACCTCACCGAGTTTATCTAAAATGTTCCGCAGGCACGTCTTCCTTTAACAGCCTGCAGAGTTTGGAGTTGACGGAGAAAGAAAGAGAAGCACATCTGGTCCTTATTGAAACCAGACATGAACCGAATTGAAGCCAACAAGATTAGACAATAATACAGATTGGTTGGGACTTACTGTAAAAGTTCATGTGCGTCATCCACATTATATGTAAAGTTAGGAGAGAGTTGTTAGGTGAGGCCATGGAAATTCAAATAACACTCAGTATTACTTTATTTTCATACAGAAGTCCCAGTTTCAAGCACTAACAACAGTAAAATGAATAGGAAAAGGTTTGTAGTCATGAGAGTGAGGAATGCCTGGGCAGTCTGGACACCTTAGAAGTTAAAGATGCAATAGTTGATTTTTTTTTTATTAGTATTATTATTATTTGCTAGTACAAATAACTTAGAAATATATGTAGAACATGGTAAAAAAGTAATGGTTTCAGCCATGGCCTAAGCACCAAGTGTATTATGTGACTGAGAAAACCAGTCTGGAACGCTTGCTTGCGTTGGATGGACCTCTTGTCAGACATTTTACAGATACTCCCCAACACCCCTTCACTCCACCCACATCTCATCCTGAATACAGCAAACGCCCAGCGCAGCCAGATAATCCTGCTATGAGCAGAAAAAAAAGAGTCACTGGTTTCAAAACGTAAAATGCAGTAAAACCAGAATAAATTCTGGAGCATTTTTTTTTTTGCAAGATGTAGTAATTTATTACTGGTGAAGAGGATAATGCTGGGCACAGAATTAGCAACAATACTCCTGTTCAGGTATGTAAATGCAATCTGTATAAAATTACGAATTTTTGAGCGGCCGGCTTTACATAATAAATCAAATAGATAAGGGCTTTTTTCATTACAAATTAATTAATTTCATTATAAATTAAAAAGACCAGCAACTGCACTCGTAAACATCCTTTTAAACCATTATTAGCTGAATTTTATTTGTTGATTCGTTGATATCTATTTGGCTTTCAAGCAGCTGAATATACAAGTGTACTTGAATGTGATGTGATGTAATGAATGTCTTTGATAATGCTAACTCTAGTTAGTTCGCTAACTCTAGTTGAACCACTTCTGGAGGCGGAGCTTCGTATACCTAGGTGGGAATGGGGAGCCAGAATGGGAGTGGGACTGAAAAAACAATTGAAATCTTATGCTGCATTCAAGGTCAAGTTGCAACATGTAATTCCCTGCTTACAGGCGGTAAAGGCCACAGAAAATACCCCGTCAACTTGAAATTTCAACTCGTCAATTTGGGTTCCTTACCCATTTACAGAGAGATGTCAAATCAACATGGCTGCACACACTGTGAACAGTGAAAAGTTCCCTTTCTCTACTTTTAAATTAGTTTATAGCAATATCGGCTTTAGATCAATTAATATACAGACACAGTACTTGGTTAAGTGTTTAACATTTGACCATACTAACTGGTGTTTTGAAACTGTAATCATCAATATTAAAGGTATCACTAACATTAGCCAGCTAGCTTGTTGCTAAATTACTCGAGATTGTCCACTGGCTAGCTTGTTGCTAAGCTAGTTGCTATTGTTCGCTATATAGTCCAAAATGTTGCAGGAATGTTTTGAAGTTCACTACAGAAGAACAGTACCAATAGCCTGTGACTGTGAAAGTTAAAGTAGCTGAATATCAGCTTTACATGTTCTGACAGAGCAAAGAAAAGACATTCTTTCATGGAGGCATCCACAATTTTTTCCCACTTCATACACTGCACGTCCCAAGGTGGGAAATGACATTATAACAACTTGCAAATCACCGCTTACAGGGTACCACGAACGCAGCATTATTCAGCTGCAGCTATTTAACTGTTAGAGACCTAATCATGCTAAATATTGACAAGACACTTTCCTAATGCATATTTTAGGGCTTAAACACAAAAAGTTTGCACTTAAACACAAAAATATACTCTTAAACACAAATAAAAACACTTGTATTGTAATTAACACCTTCATGTTTGTGCATTCATTCAGAAATTGTTGAGTTTGTCGTATACTGTATTGAGTTATGGTTTTTAGTAAGTCTAGCAAATAAAAGTTGTATGTATTTACACATCGGTGTGAAATGATAGGAAAATAAACTGATTAATTTAGTACATGTCCTTGTAGCACTATTACAAATTTGCAGATATTTGTTAAAATAGAGCAGGGGTTCTCAAACAGTTTACAGTCACATACCCCTTTAACTGGAGCCAGAGTTTTTTAATTTCTTAATTTCTACCCACAGAGTCCTTTTTTATTAAAAATTTCATTAGATTTCAGTTGACATTATTTATACAGACAATAACTTTGATAATTGTGCGTTGTGACTTCCACCACTGTAACATAATTAGAAAATCACAGGCCCCTTGGTTCAGCTGCACAGAGTCCTGGGGTTCCCCAGACCCTACTTTGAGAACCATGGCATTACACGGTCCTGAGTGAATAATATTTGCTTTGAAATATTTTGGATCTGTGAGCTGTAAAACTCTCTCCCATGTATCCTGATTATTACAGGGAATCATTTGATTAATTTTAGATGAGTACATATAAATTTAAGTGCAAAAGTTTTCACACCCTTAAGACAAAATGAGGGGGACCATTTTTATTATTATTTATTTATTTATTTTTTTACCTAGACATTTGCTATGTTAAATTTCACATGTTTATGGTCAGTTGTTTATTATTTGTCTCCATTTCCTTTTCTATAAACAATACAAATATTGTCCAGCAACCTTTATATATTGATATTACTGCCCTCAGCCACTTTCATATTTCTGAGCAGAATTTGTGCTTTGGATTGTGGACTTGTTCCAGGATACGCATACAAACTATGTTAACTTTCTGGAATACTGTTTTTTGAAGATAAATTGTAAAATAGAGTTACATTTTTTTTTACTGTTTTCACTCAAACCATTGGGGTGCAAACCACACTTTCTCAGGGAAAAAAAATGTCAAAGATTGCTAGTAATAATTTGATGTCAATTCCATAAAATAATGTGTTTATGCCTTTATGCTAGCTAGAGTTTAATTCAATGTAGGTCATACCTAACACAGCTGTTAAAGTGATTTTAAAATTTTCCATACTGCTCTGCTTCCCAGACCGTCTACAGGATGTGTGTTTGCTGAAGGAAATGTTACCCTGATGAGATGAATGAGCACTTCTGTGCACAAAACTGCACAACAAGCTTTAAACACTCTATTCACAGCGGCACAATGAACATGTGTGGAGAAATGCTGTCTTTTCCGTTTGGCAAACATTTACATGAAGTGGCTTAAACAAGGCTATGTCCAAACCCACATACTGACATAGGAAACCTTAGGTGGTGTGCTATTCTGACATGGTATTTATTATGAGATTATGTGGTTTGGGACAGATGATGAGACTTTACTGTTACTGACATACTAGCTGACCACATTGTTACAGTTTACTGCAATTCAGAAACTTGCTTACAACCAGAGTCGTTTTATTGCAGTAGGCTGGTGTGTTAATGTGTGATGGTATAGCCCAAAGTGGTTTCTGTGTAGCTTCTGTTCAGTAGGATAGAGTCACACAAGAAACTTTCAATAAAATAATAATTAAAGAAACAACTTCTATGGAAATGTCCCTTGGAATTCTTATTCAAATTTTTTCGAAATATTTTACATTCTAATATCTTGCACAAACAGGCAATTTGAGTATTATATAACACAAGTTCAGGTTATTCAAAGCTGCTGAGGTGACATGCTGGGTATTATTTATCCATCCATCCGTACCACTTATCCTACAAAGGGTCACTTGGAGCCTAGAGCCTATCCCAGGGGATTCGGAGCACATGGCGGGGGACACCCTGGACAGGATGCCAATCCATCACAGGGCACAACCGCACACACACCCATTCACACACTACGGACAATTTGGAAATGCCAATCAGCCTACAATGCATGTCTTTGGACTGGGGGAGGAAACCGGAGTAAACCCCCAAAGCACAGGGAGAACATGCAAACTCCATGCAAACCGGGTCTGGTCTGCCCTGTTAAGTATGACGTTCCTACAATAGATTAAGTCGTGGGCTCAATTTGCACAATTTGTGCATTGACTTTGGTATCTCGTGACTACAACATAATAACCCGTAGCCACAAGATACAAAATTTGCAGCCAATATGAACTCAGTGCCTCAATATATGATCTTGTGGCCATGTCCTATTACAAAATAAGCCCCATGTTAGCTCATCAGATCTGTAGGGTTTTTTTTGGAATCCAACAAAATTGCTCTTGGTTGTTAAAAATCCTACTTATACAGTATTTTGTGATATTGGGTTGGTTCTCTGCCTCCACACTCAGCAGAAGTGCCTCTCAGAGGTCCAGGCCAGTCCTGTTGCTTGGGATTTAGTGGCACAAGGTACAAATCTAAATTTAAGCCTAAATCCTGACTGACCTATACTGCTTATCTATCTATCTATCTATCTATCTATCTATCTATCTATCTATCTATCTATCTATCTATCTAATAAATGACAATAATAGCATTATTTCTAAAAGTAAGAGCACTAGCTCATGGTTCAAACTAGTGTCAGGATCTATTACCCTTTACAATGAGCTTCCAAAGATGCTAATTAATCTACATAAATCAGTTATATGCAGTGCTCTGATTATAAATCACCCCAGAGCAGGTGCATTTGGTTGGCTGTTGGATGAAGTTGCTCCACATAATTTGTTGTTTTGTTTTTTTTGTCCATGTAATTAGCTTTTTCCCCCATTTGTTTACAAAAACTGGATTGCCACAGAGACTAGAGTTTTTCCTCTGGGCTTTTATATTATTGCCAGCTCCCAGAAAGGGAGGAAAACGTTTAGAAAATATCAGAAAAAAGGTTCTGGATTAATTTTTTTTTTTTGCAAATGGACCAATTAAGTGATTTATTTTAGTCAGATGTGGAGAGTTAGACTATATCTATTTTGCCAGATATCATTGCGAGTGGAAAGTGGAAATAGTACCAGTGATTTAGTGATGCATGGTGATATGCGGTAGGGTGCAAAGAAGGGTGCAACTCCCTCGCAAAATGCTTTTATTGCATCGTTTATCAAAATGTAATGATAAATGTTACTCAGGTGATTATATATGAATTATTCATATTTAAATATTCTCTCATTATTTAAAACTTCTAGTATTTGCCTTTTACAGAGTCCATGTGCAACATGCTGCTGTATTATGTGTGGCACCATGGTCCTGAAGAAAAGACACCTTGTTCCAGTATCTGATAACAATATAATGATAATAAAAATTCATGTGGCTTTATTTGACTTAAAAAAAAAAAAAAAACTAAACATTTTAGTTGTTTCTAAAAAAAAAAAAAATTGAAAAATCTGTAATCTTCTTTTATGTAGAAATCAGGCTGGCCATATTGAACTCATTGTTTCCACCCAAATCACACTTCTCAACTTGAAGGAAAACGGTCAGGTTTTTCTGTTAGTGCCAAAGAAACAAAACAGCAAGAGCTTTTTTCACCATTTTTTTTTTTGAATGACATCCAACATCATATGAATGAGAAGTCCAATATAGAAGTAGTGGAGACAGCAAATGTTGGACTCAAAATTCCAGAGTGCACTGCAGCTATAGTATGACACAACTGTGCTGAGTTACGGCTTGGCTACTTAGTGATCTATGAGATTCTAATGACATTCACAGTGGGATTAGCATGAAAGTTGAAGCTTTGAAGCTGATCTGTTTGAACAGAGTGTATAGATAAGGAGGTCAGAGAGCTGGGCAGACTGGAAGAATAAAGCACCGCTGCATCACTCTCTTTAGGTAGAGATGAAGAGAGCTAAATCCCACTGGCACCACTATCAGCAGGTAATGTGGGTACATTTACATTTACATTTACGGCATTTGGCAGACGCCCTTATCCAGAGCGACTTACAATAGTGCTTTGAAGTCTATCAAAAATACATCCTGATACCGGCTTGCTAGGTCACAAACTAGGAATACCATCAGCCCAAGACTCTGTTGGGTTTTTTTTTTTTTTTTTTTTTTTTTTTTTTTTTTTTTTTTTTTTTTTTTT
>CM040999.1:6167174-6208657 GCA_022985145.1 Pangasius djambal
AAATGGACGAATTCTTCTGATGTTATAGAGGAGAAAGCGACATGAGCGTGTTAGATTAGCAATGTGAGAGGAGAAGGACAGTTGATTGTCCATGGTTACCCCAAGGTTGCGTGCAGTAACTGAAGGCGAGATCAGAGAATTGTCCAGGGAGATTGCAAGATCCTGAGATGGGGATGAATCCCCTGGGATGAACAGCAGTAATGTAGGCAACTAAAAAAGTCACCTCAGATGTCCATTACAGAATAAATCTTGGATGCCACCGATGATCACGTGTTAATTATGAAGATTAATATGTAAGTCGTTCAGGGGGGAATTTTCCTTTAATATTTATCAACATTACTTATTTGTTTCCAGACGAATGGAATTTATAAGAAACAATTTGGCAACCCGGGTATAAATGCACTGAAGTCCCTATAAGATATCAGTGCAGAGTACTGTACCAAACAAATGGAACAATTTGGAATTCTTGGAGCTGCTTCCAGAGATAGCTTCTGAGTGGCATGCAATTTCATTTACACACTCCTCTTTCTCTGTCTCTTTTGGCACTGACAGGAAATGGCTGGATGGCATCTACAAATTGGCTTCTTTCCTTCAGCGAAGCTCGTCTCTCCTCGCGTGTGTTTTTGTAACAAATCCAAATTAGCATCATGTATTACTGCACTTAGGAAAATTAGAACCATGAAAGTCTTAAAATGTTACTTCTAGCAGAAGTAATAAGGATTTAATTATAATCGGGGTGTACTGTATGACTGCTTATAAAATGCGCCACTACTTTGTACCAAGAATTATTTCGTAACTAATTAGGTCTTGATTAGTTCATTTCTCAGCTTAATCCAACACACAAATGTAACTGTATTGTTCTGGAATCTTCATTAGCCTTAGGCCTTATTCATGCTTTCTTTACCCTGCTTTAAACACAGACTGTGTGTCTGAATCCATGTGGACTCTCTTTGACTTCTCTGATATTCCTCCACAGCTCACTGGTATGTGTGTAAATAACACAGAACAGCCTAATGTTTTATGTTTATGACTCATCTGCAATCGATTTAGCTGTACTTGAGCTCGAGAGACTTAGATAAAACACATGTAACACCTTCAGCTGTGAAAACAGAAGTCGGACAAGCTGCTTGCCGAAAGAGTCGTGCCATAAGCCAATCCAGTGTGGCTTTTAAGTATTGATTTTATTCGGCTTGGTCACGTCACTGCTGAGTCATGAATCATTTATGTGTAGCGTGACTGACTGGCAGTTGGGTCGTAGTGACTCAAGCTGTGAGACTCTGTGTTTGTGGTGCTGCTTTAACAGGTGTTACTTCAACAGAGAGAGAGAGAGAGAGAGAGAGAGAGAGAGATGAAGAAAGGGCAGAGTGAGAGGAGAGTGAAAGAGGTGGCTGTGGTGGGCGTTGCGTAGCTCTGAAGCAGCCATCACTGTGGGAGGGATCACAGATAGTGAACACTCTCTTGTAATGCTGTCCAACATGATCGGCCAACATCAATGCAGTGCCTATGATCATTACATAACATGACACTCTTCTTGCTCGAAGGAATATTTGAGATCTTAAAGAGAATCTTTACTGAACACAAAGACAGTATGCATCTTATTTCATTATACATATTTAAGTAATTGCACTTCATGACCCTGGTATTATAAATTAATGAAGAATTAATGGAAGATCACATTTTATTACCACTTTTCTATTATACTCAAGTATCATTTTAGGGAATTTTTACTTTACCTAAGTATAGCTGAAAACTGGTGTCTTTAATTACATCTCCATTTAAAAAAAGATAAGAGAAGAAACCGATTTTTCTTCATACATTTTCCTTCAGATCTTCCATGTTCCTGATTACCAATCCAATCAATCATGATTTTATACAGTTTAACTTTGTTTAGTAATTATATTCAGAGCATCCTATCATCTTTGCAGAAGGACCATCTATTAGTCTCACTTTCACTTCATAAAATAAAGTTACTTTAATTAAATAAAGGATGTGATCTAATGAAACATTTATACAAATTCAAAAACAAGACAATGTGGATTTTGTCCAACCAAGTCATAAAAAACGGTATGACCCCCAAACCCCACCCCTAACTGTAAGTCGTCATGTAAAATCTTGCAGAGTCGCGAGTAATGCAGAGAATGTTAATGTTACAAAAATAACATTCCTGCAACATCTGCGTAATGATTTGCTTCACAATGTTATCAGAACGTTGCGTAGACAATGTTTCCAGGTAGACAACGTTAGCTGTAGGAACGTTAACACTGAGAAGTGTTACGGAAATAAGAACTTCCTCAGCAAATATTCCACTTGTCTGAAATTGTCTAAAGCAGTTAGAAAATAAATAAATAAACTCAATATTTAAAACTTTAAATTCGGAAACCATTCAGGCAACTCGGAAACCAACTTATTTACTAAATAATATCATATTTCTACAAACAATAACACTGATATGTTGTAACAGAATCTGAAGCAGCATTATTTAAATCTGTGCTTAGATTTGCAATTAATTATTACAGTTCAGTTTTAAACAAAGATATCCTTAGTGTGCCCCGTGTGTTTTATATATAATATACAATATGTGCATATGTGTGTAAACCGATTTTCGTAATCTGAGACACAATTTAAACCAAAGATTTAGAATTAAACGTTATTGTTTTGTCTTTCAGTTTGAATCACAGTTAAGATGTACGTATGTCCTGGATAATTTGCAATTTCAGCACTGAACCCATAGCTGTTTTGGCAGTGAATTGAAAGAAAACCTCTGTGCACACAAGGCATTAGTTCTCCCTGTCTGAGTCAATCTTGTTTTAATAGCTTTCTACAAGGTTTCCCGTGTTTCATTTGTAGCAACACTTACAAAATTTGTTAGAATATACTAACGTTTTGTTACCCTTAACCCTATCACCGATTACACAATTTTTCCTTGTGCCCTTATGCTTAAATGTTTAGCTCTTATCAATTATTAACAAAAACATAGTGAAATGTTTCTGTTTATCTGATAAAATTCTAATATTTGTTAGTATATCGCAAGAACATTAATCCTAAGTATGAAACTAAACTTTCTGAACTGAAAAGATTTCTTTTCAGTTGTGAATTTTATGCTGCACTATGCACGTACAGAAGCGAATCATGAAGCATGTGACTGTAGTTATTTCCTGTTCAGAGATACTGAAAGTGTTACAACTGACCCATGTCTCAATCAACCCCAGTCTCCTCTATAAATTTTTAATGGCGTAAGATTTTACCCAATACTCACACTTTCACTGCAATATTTGTACTTTTTTCTGTCTCTGACTAAATATAAATATATGAGAGAGAGTGGAGTTGTGTATATACAGTATAGTGTGGATGAGCGGTCAGTGGGAAACCTTCTGCCCTGAACTTTTCTGTAACTTTATGCTCTGCTGCAACAGTGAAGTGAAAATATTGACTGCAGTGTGGTGGAGCTCACCTTGTTTAAAGGAAACAGTGGTGTAAACCGTACCTGTCAGGCTCAGCCAAAGGCTGAGACGAAGAGGGAAGTAGAGTACAAAACAAAAGTACAACTTCCTGCAGTTAATTATCTGCCACTCAGCGAGTTAGTTTAATTAACAGTACAAATGGTACAAAAAAAAAAAAATTTACTGACATTATCACTGCAGCTTAGTATGCATATCATATACAGTGTGCCGCAGAATTATTGGCAACCTTTATAAAAATGAGCATAAATTAATATGTAAATTTGGCAAACACAAACAGTATCACAATTTTCTTCTACAAAACACTGGTTTCAAAATTATTGGCACTCTTGCATTTAACAGTTGATTTTGAAACTTGACTACAAGATTCAACTAATTCTAAAGCGGTGATCTTAGGGCTCTTTTTCCTCTTTCGCAGACAGTGTGATCACCGGTCCAATTCCTAGCAAATGTCCATTACCTGATTTGTCCAGGTCAATTACCATCTGTCTAATTTGTGTTGGAAGCTCTTTGTTTTTTCTTGTGGATAGATGACAAAGGGATTTTACAAGTGTGCAATCTTATATTTATGCCCCATGGAAAGAGAGTTTACACATAATGGTGCAAAAAAAAAAACCCACTTTGTAGAAACACTTTGTCGATGAAAGAGGTCCTAGGAGAATTGCTAGACTGGTTTTAGCTGACAAGTAGGCTATGGTAGCTCAAATAACTACTCTTTACAACTATGGCAATCAAAAAAGTAGCTCAGAATGCATTACAGAACTGCATTATAAAGCATTACTTTTCCAACCAAAATTTAATGTTACAGAAAAGTGTTGTATGTGATCAAAGAAGGTAATATATTATGTAATAGACCACTTCTCAGACAAAAAAAAATGAATGCTGGCTGTCAGGGATTAACTGCAACAACAGTAGCCGGGAAGTAGTAGCTCAGTAGCTAAGACGTTGGACTTCTGACCTGAAGGTTGAGAGTTCAAATCCCAGCACCACCAAGCTACCACTGCTGGGCCCTTGAGCAGGGCCCTTAACCCTCAACTGCTCAGTTGTATAAATGCGATAGTTGTATAAATGAGATAATTGTAAGTCGCCTTGGATAAGGGTGTCTGCCAAATGCTGTAAATGTAAGTAGCAAGTGAGACAGTCAAGGTCTCCAGAAGAACTTTGGCAGATTTTTCAAGATGCTTCGAAAAACTTGCTAGCCATTTCCCTTATAAAACTGCACAAAGTGTACCTGAGACTACTGATGCATTTTTAAGACAAAGGATTGTCATGCCAAATATTGATTTTCTTTAGTTTAGTGCTAGATATTTTTTATGTAGAATATGTTTCATTTCATTATTTTTGAAGGCATCTTTGCTTTACAGCATACATATGCCTAAGAACAAAACAAAGTTTCACTTATTGTTTAAGAGGAAATTTTTCTGTTATGTGTAATGTTCAGTTATACAAATCTTTTTGATTATTTTTATGAAGGGTGCCAATAATTCTGGAGGGCACTGTAGAAGAAATTCATAACCTTTTATAATGTTATAAAACACTAGTAAGAACCGTAGCAAATAGATTGAGAATATGGTCAGCATGCCAGGATATATTATCCTTTACAATGAGCTTTCAGAAATGCTAATTATTCTACATAAATCAGTTATATGCAGTGCTGCTATTATAAATCACCCTATAGCAGGTGCATTTATCACAATTCAGTGGTGCAGCAGAAGGTCGGAGCACACCTCTGCTGTTGGCTCACTGATTACTCAGCTCCAGCCGAGGAGCCTATCGCCTACATCATCCCACCCCCCACCCTCAGTCGAGTAATGAGTGCGTGAGTGTGGTTATGAAACCGATGCCAGGCTACTCATCTGCTTGGGCAGATGGCTGAGAGGAGTGAAAGATTTCTGGCTTTGGATTCATTGTCCACGACGTTCCAAGGATCACAGAAAAGCAATATGGACATAGTCCAACAGGCCATGTGATCTTGTATGCAGTAGGTGCAGGGAAATATAATGGACACTGAGTGATGTCATATGAACTTCATTAGCATTAAGTCCTTCGTCCTGGTCTATTGATCTCCATCAGGGATGACATGGTGTGGAAGGCTGGGAAAAGGGCCAACATGTGAACCATGAAAATAAGGCTGATTGAGTAAACATTTGACAGAGATAACTGACGAAATGTGGATTAGATTCCTCCTGTCAGCCAAGAACAGGAATCTGAGGATATCATGGGCACAGACTCGCCCAAACTGGAGAGCTGAAGGAGAGTTGGGAAAAAGACCAGGTGATTTTTTTTTTCTTTTCTAATCTTCAACTGCCCAGTTTGGGTGAGCCTGTGCCCATAATCACCTCAGATTCTTCTTTGCTGACAAAAGAAGAACCTGATTTAGTTTTCTGCTGTTGTAGCCCATCCACCACAAGGTTCAATGTTTTGTGCATGCTGAGGTGCTTTTCTGCTCACCATGATTGTAATTATATTATATGAATTACTATATCCTTCCTGGCAGCTTGAACCAATCTGGCCATTTTCCTCTGACCTCTCTAATCGACAAGGCGTATCCACCCACAGGACTATCGCTCACTCAATATTTTATATTTTTCACACCATTCTGTGTAAGAGACTGTTGTGTGTGTGAAAATCCCAGGAGATCAGCAGTTTCTGAAACACTCAAACCAGCCCATCTGGCACCAACAACCATGCCACGGTTAGAGGCACAGAGATCACATTTTCCCCATTCTGATGTTTGATGTGAACATTAACTGAAGATCTTGACCTGTATCTGCATGATTTTATGCATTGTGCTGCTGCCACATGATTGGCTGATTAGATAACTGCATGAATGTGCAGCTGTACAGGTGTTCCTAACACGCTAAAACACCCTAACACTCTAAAAACCTAGCCAACAGTTTTGCAAACTGATTTCTAAATGTAGGAAAAGAAAACCTAACAACCTAGCCAACAATATCTTGCTAACCACGTCAATACCAATGCTGCAACTCCATATAATGAATAAATAAATAAACAGAACTGTTCCATCCTCTTAGGCACCCATGAAAGGAGTAGAGGCCAGTTCACACCACATGTGTTTCTTTTTTTCAGTATGTCACATGCAGCAATTACATTCATTCATCCATTTTACCAAGCATTTCAGTCTACACCATCTGTATTAGTGGTGCGTAAAGTTTCAGCCTATATGTTGCACTGTCCTTGTTAGATAACTACCTAACCTTGTCCTCACTTGTGAGTAGATGTGAAGAATAAACTCCATAGAAATCCTTAAATCAGACAATGACACTTTCTATATGCTGTTAACTATATTTTAAAAGCATAATCTACTACTGTCATGATTGTGCAAGCTGTTCTTACATAAAACTGTTTGTACTGTAGTAATAGGCTGTTTATTTATTGTTCTACTGCTTTTATTGGCCTATAAATCGACCGTTCCCGTCCCCCATATTTTATTGACATGGTTGTACGTTTGGGTGATAAAAATCAAGAAGTCGTGCTGTTGTGTTGGTATGCTTGCAGGATAGGTGAGAGTAGATTGAATGGATGGTTACAACACTCCTACGACTGTCATTCTCAGGTATATTTATATTTAATCTCAAATTCACCCTTACCTAGACCACAAACCAATATGGGCAGATCAGATAGTTTGGTCCAGATGTCAATGACTTTGTATCATCATTTAAAATAAACATCTGTTTGGACCAGAGAGACCCTCCAGTAACAGAGAGTGAGAGAGAGAGAGAGAGAGAGAGAGAGAGAGAGAGAGAGAAAACAGGGATGAGGCAGAGATGAGGTGTTGTTCAGGCCAGATATTGTTAATTCAGGTTAACGATAAAGGAGAAGGAGGTGTCTTTGGGGACAAATGTGCCATCTGTTAATAGCATGTGTGACTCTGTCCCACAACAATTCCAACACAAAGTCAATACACTCTGTTTTGTAGGCCAGAAAAGGTCTTCTGATAAGGTAAAAATCAGTAAAGCAGCTAATGTCTAGGACACCTCAGGCTTGCGTCATAATACTGACATAACCATGTGATAAATGTGTCATGCCTGTGGTCGTACACTGTTACCAGTAATTGTCATGATGGCTGCCATAATGTTGGATGCCATGACAGCTTTCTAATCAACCATTACAGACCACAAGAAACATATTAAAACCCATTAGGATTCACTAGAAAATGGTTTCTGCTTTTATTTTTTTCAACAGGGCCATAAGTTAATTGTTGTTGTGGCTACATCTTAAACCCTGCTATGATTATATATGCTTTTAATTAAAACTCTACCATGGACTGAAAGCCTTTTCCATGGCTATTGTATGTTTATAAGAGTTTTTATAAGGAATGCATCATTACATCAGTCATACAACAGATGCTGATAAGAGCACACTTCGCAAAAATGAGCAGCTGTCATGGTATTAAACATTGTCATGGCATCAAACTGATCAGTAATGGTAACTCATGATAACACATGACCTCTTTCTTGACACATTTATGACATGTTTATGTAAATAATATGATGCAGGGTTCATGCAAAGTGTTACCAAATGCCTCAGCTTCCTTGACAGTAGGTTAATAGCTTGCTTGTTTATGTCTGGTTTAATTTTGCTCTATGAACATCACTTGGATCAAAAATAATGCTATGCCTCTCTGCTGTCTTAGGCAAAGGCTGAGATTGTTCATTGTTAGATACAGAAGTGGTGGTATATTGTGTAAAACCACACGTGGCAGGCACACAGAGCATTACCTCTGATACTAAGATGGGTTACATCATTCATGTGTACTCTCGTGTGTCCACATCATGCCTCAGTCTTTCCTGCTATTCTGAAGCCAAGGAACATTTCATCTGTAGCTGCTACTCTATTTGGTCACTCCATATGGCCATATGCCTAAATATAGTTCTCACAATAAATAGCTCAGTGTTGAACCCACAGTACACAAATAGAATATGAGTTTCACAGCTTTCATGATTTCCTGTGTGTGTGTGTGTGTGTGTGTGTGTGTGTGTGTGTGTGTGTGTGTGTGTGTAAAACATTGTTTTGAACCTCGGTTGTGGCACTTGTGGTGGAACAGTTGGCATCTTGGTTCGACATTCTGGCAGCTACCCGAGGGAAGGCCACAGGGTATCAGACGGCTCTCCATCTGACTCATGTGCCAAGACTCACAGAGCTCAGGGAGAGTCTCATTGAAGACACCCACTGAGTCTCAGTCTCACAGCAAAGCACTTCCTCTATGCAGAGACATATTGTGGGACAATTAATATGTGAAACTGAGAACAGCCTACAGACTACAAACCAGGACACCACACCCGTTCAAGAAACAGAAATGAAATGATACTAATTAGATAACTAACTAGCCGTATAGATAACTAGATAACTAGTTATCTTTTCCAGAACAGAAAGGTTTTTTTTTTTTTGAAATCTCAACATATTTTTTTCTTACCTCCAAACTCCCAAATGTGTTAGGATAACATCCTGCATTACTTAATTCAATGTATTTTACACACACAGTGCATCATGAGCTATAGCATTACATAACTTCAATTCAGAAACAAGATAAATTGAACTTACTCAACGTAAAATCTCATTATGTTAGTATGCATTACCAAATCTGATAAAGGTAGAGAAAGTATAGTGTATATAGTAAATCTGATAGGAGATGAGTATAATATAATGAATCTGATGGATGATATGGAAAGTATAGTGTAGTAAATCTGACAGAAGATATTGTAGTACTTTACATTCGAAAAAAGACAGTGAGGATTGTATAGTAAATCTGATGGAAGATGCATTGAGTATATTAGAGTAAATCTCATAGAAGATATAGTGGGTTTAATATAGCAGATCTAATTGAAGATATCAGGAATAAAGTTTACTGAATCTGATCACTATATCACTGGATCACTATATGGCCAAACGTTAGTGGAAACCTGACCAAGGCATTCCAGTTCATCCCAAAGGTGTTCAGTGGGGTTGAGGTCAGGGCTCTGTGCAGGCCACTTGAGTTCTTCCATTCCCACCTTGGCAAACCATAAACCTTCCTTCATGCACAGGGGCACTGTCATGCTGGAACAGGTTTGGACTTCTTAGTTCCAGCCAGGGGAAATCATAATGCTACAAAGACATTCTAGACAATTGTGCGCTTCCAATTTTGTGGTAACAGTTTGGCGAAGACTCACATATGGGTGTGTTAGAAGTTAGAAGTTATCATGGGTATAATAAATATGATTGTATATGGATATAGTATAGTAGATCTGATAGAAGATATAGTAAGTACAGTATAGTAAAACTGATGAAAGATACAGTAAGTATAGTATAGCAGATCTGATAGATATGGTGAGTATGGTATAGTACATCTTATAGAAGATATAATAAGTATATTATTGAAAACTGACAGAAGATATAGTGAGTATAATATAGTAAATCTGATAAAGAATATGGTGAGTACAGAGAAAATCTTTCTGAGGAAAGACATAGTGAGTTCAGTGTATTAAATCTGATGGAAGGTATCAGTAAGCAAGTCAGTCTTTCTCTCATCTCATGTAAAGCGGCAACATACACACCTCATAATTTAAAATTGAAACTGTTCTTTTCAATTTATTGCCTTAGAAATGTATAGGTCTGAGTCTATACCAACTGCAGCAGGTTCAGTGATTATATAATGTTTATTTATAACATTACTAGGTTTTTTCAGGCATGTCATGCTCACTTACAGGAGATTCAGGCTTGTCACTTTTAATTTCTCGGTTAAGGTCATGATGGTTGTTGACTTTTTTGTAAGAGACTGAGTAAGTTTGAGAGGGCAATAGTTTTGCTTCACACCTACTTTATCATGGTGAACTTTGACCTTTGAATTAAAAAAATCTTGTTTCTGAGCCAATAGAAAACAAGAAGGCAGGACTGTGGTCTTTTTAGTTGAAAGAAAAATATGGAATGCTATGAATTATTAAATACAGTCACACCAACTTTTGCATTTCTGTTTTCTTACTGTTCTTTGGTGCACATCTGAAAAACATTAGCTGTCTCATCCACTGACACAAAAAATTCTGTTTTTCTCCCTGCCTGTTAGAATTTTCATGTTAGCAATGTTGCTGTCTTCCTCTGAGTTAGGAAGACAGTTTAAAATTTGCATTTAATAACCCAGCATTTTTCACTTCACATAGGAATCAACACTATGATTCATGATAATAAACATTTTAGGATTTCAGTGTAACATATTTAAACTTTACATAATAAATTATACATTAGGAAAAACTTTAAACTCTTTTTGGTAAATTGCATCTCACATCATGTATACAACAAGGCTAATTAAAAGCAGGGGTGGAAAAAGTGCCAAGAAACTGTACTTGAGTAAAAGTATGGGTATTGTGTCTGAGCCTTACTCAATTAAAAGTAAAAATCTACTTGAGTGAAAGTCAAAAGTATCACATTAAAACACACTCAAGTATGCAAGAGTAAAAAGTTAAAGTTTTTAACCGATGAAAAGAACTGACCGCAAGTCCATCATGCACGACTCTGCATGACTCGCTAGTTCCCCAAGCAAGCATAAGGAAATTATTCTGATAACCCAGACACACCTAGAATTTGGTTAACTTGTTAGTTAATATTTAATAACATTTCATATTTAATATTATATGGAATAAATGCTAAGGTACATTAGCAACCAAGGCAAACCATAACTAGTAAGCTAATTTAACAATACTTCTTTAGATATTTCAAATTTTGAAAACAGATATTTCATTTTTAACTGAGACATCTCATCCTGTATCAACTGGTAACTCCAGCAAAAGAGAACATCTTAATTTTCTCTTAAAAAATAGAGCGAAGAAAATCTCATAGCATTTGAAATTTGTAATGAGTAATGAGTATTTTGATGATCAAAATAAAAATGTAAAAGTATTTTCTCTTGGCAATTTACTTGGAGTACAAATATTCAGTTTCAGTAATACAGGGTGTCTCAAAAGTCTCCATACATAGGGGAGATTATCACTTTTTTTTTTTTTTTTAGCAAAATGTCTTCCAAAAATGTTCATACTTAGTTTATATATATTTTTTCAGATAACCTTTAAGAACGCCTTTGACAAAAGAAGAACATATTGAAATCATCCTCATGGGTGGATCAGGAAGCTGTTGCAAGGCTGTGATGGATTTTAAAAGGAAACATGGCAAGCACATCACACACAACATTGTTGGCAAAAGAACAAAATTCAAAAAGACTGGAAGTGTTGCGGGCCAACCGAGAAGTGGACGTCCAGGAATATCCACTGACGACTGATGAAGGCACAACCGGTGGTGCTGGCATACATAGTCCCCTGTGTATGGAGACTATTGGGACGCCCTGTACTTTCAATAATTCTTTCAAAATAGTACTTAAGTACATTTACACAGTACAATTACTCAAGTATTTTCCACCTCCTGTACTGGGGACATGCTAATTGTTATTGACAGGTCTTTTCTGCACAAGAGTTTGTCCTTTTTCCTCCTGTAGGAAGGGTGCAGTGTTTAGGTGTTAACTTTGCCACTTGCGAAGCTGCTGTCAGTTTGGCTGGCTCAGCTGTTCCTGATGCCTCTCACCTCTCTACAGCAAACTGAAGGTGTAAAAGTACAAAACTGCCTCTTTTTTTTTTTTTGCTTTCAGCTCTCTGACCGAGTTTCAAAACTATCTGCTGACTCACTCTGGCATTTCTTTTTTATTTCGTCTTGAGTCTTTGTTCATAATGTTATGAATTGACCACTGAACAAGATTAAATCTGCATACAGTGTTCATTTTGTGGCTGAAGTAATAACGATCAGTCACAGTGTAAGCAGATGTTGATTGTCTATAAACAGATGTCTAATGCTGATTGATGACTAATAAATGTAAGTGCATCCATTCATCATAATGCCATTATTTAAAAAAAAAAAAAGGAAAATTACATCAGAGAGTTTTTCAAGCAAAGCACTCATCCATCATCTATACACAAATAAGCAGAATATAATACTTTCATGACTTTTCAGGAGTGTAAAGTGAATACTTTATTGTGCACTATTTATTAGCATCCTGCACCTACAGTAGAGAAGAAAAGAAAATGACAATAATGCTTTCTGTGAAGGCCATATCTAATATGAATACATTTATAACAGGTTATAATGAATTTATAAAGCATTATACACACTGTTATAACTACATATACTACACCACTGTTGAATTCCCAGATCTGATTGGTCAGAAAGCATTGATTATATTAATTTACGCATTCTAATACATTATGGTTGCTATAGTAACAACACATTTACACAGACTTGTATGATGGACGATGCGCATAATTTAAGCCGAAAACATATAATCATGGGCATGGTAAGGTTTTCCGTAATGAGATGTTTATTTAGCATTTACTGAAGGGGTCTCCAGTGTCAGTAGTTTGTAACATACAGTAAGTTTTCAAATTTGGTCTTTTTAAATTCAAGATACAGATAAAAAAGAGAAAGGCTGGTAAGGGAATGAGGGAATGTTTATAGCTGCTATAACAAGTGATCATAAATGTACCTGTAAATGGATGAAAAGTACAATGTGATATTCATTAATAAATTCAATTGTTATCATTGACAAATTGCTGAGGTATAAGACGAATAATACACCTCATGACATGCTTTTATAGGAAAGTAATCAACTTCGGGATGGTAACATGATGGGTGGTGACCTGGGTAGTATCACACCACCTTGTCTTTTATTATTTTCCTATAACAGCCAGCCCAGTCATGCTGTGTTCCTTAATCATTAAAACTTTATAAGGCATTATTAGAGCTGATAAAGAAAAAAAAAAGAATTCTAAAGACATTCATGAAGTTTTTTTGGACCTTAGAAGTCATTTTTTTGGACCTTAGAAGTAGGTTTCAGTACTTGTCTATTTTATCACTTCTAGTTTTCAGACAAATGATGTGATGTTAAATTAATTTCTCCATGCTATTATTTGCCAAAGCAGGAAATCTGCAATGCTCTGCTTGGCCAATAATATCAGAGAAGTTTTGAAAATGTATTGAGCGAGCTTTAAGGAGAAACTTTAGAACCGGGTAATGTATTATTCTGTCTGCTAGACAGTTTCATTCAATTGCATTGGCCCTGTTAGTCCTTATTGACTCTCTTCCTCCTTTTTTTTCTGGCCTGCTTCCCTAAATAGCACAAACCCACTTTATCATTACAAATCAATTGCTTTTGGATTCATGAATATTATAAATAAGAGGTGTATAGAGTGGGTACAGGTGAGGGAAAGCAATTGGATTGGAAGAAATAGTCCACCATTTGCAGCACTGTGAACTCACTGACCACTAGTGAAAATGGGTGATATACACATTCCACATGTGCATTGGGGAAAAGCTGATATTACTGGGAATGGTTTAGAGGCAGAGAGGCAGCCTGGGGGGATATATATGTGTGACAGCCTGGGAAAACCTTTCACATGGTCAAATTTGGACATAAATTTGACAGGACTTCTTGAATTGAAATATGTTTCTCTTTTGCATGTATCTCAAGCAGAGATTCTAGCATTTTAAAGTCCCCCAAAAGTGTAAAGGGAGAAAATCACATTTAAAAATTTCATATCCAATACCACTGAAAGACACCCTGCCTTCCTGTACATTTATAACCTAATCTACTTATACAACATTACTACCACATTTAAAATAATTACGTTTAAGCAAGTAAAAATAGTCAAATTTATCTAGTATTTCCTATTATAAGATTATATTATAAAAAAAATAAAAATAAGACACATTTGTCTAGATTGTCTTTTTGTATGCTGTAGCGTTACATTTTCCCTTCACTGGAACTAAGAGGTCCAAACTTGTTCCAGTATGACAATGCCCTTGTGCACAAAGCGAAGTCCATGAAAACAGGGTTTGCCAAAGTTGGAGTGGCAGAACCTGAGCGTTCTACACAGAGCCCAGACCTCAACCCCACTGAACACCTTTGTGATGAGCTAGAATGTGTGTCAGGCCTCCTCACCTGATATCAGTGCCTGACCTCTCTAATGCTCTTGTGTAAAACAGGATGTTCAACAAGCACATATGGGTGTGATGTTGTCCACAAACCTTTGGCCATAAAGAGTATTTTTAATAGTCTTATATTTGGGTTATTCTAATCTTATAATAGAAAATACTAGATAAATTTGACTTTATTCAAGGTATTTCCATTTGCTAAGATGACACTTTTGCAGTGTACCTGTGTCATAATTCCAGACAGAGAGGAGCACTTACAACCTGTACAGATGACAGCAGACTTTTTTTTTTTAAATGTTTAAATGGCCAAAAAGACATTAATATAAAAAAGAATTAGTGGACAAAAAACAGAACTGAGTGAATTAATCAGCGATACTTTCCTCATCAATGTTAACAGAGATCAGTTGAGGGAAGAGACAAAGAGAGGCTAGTGTTTAAATGTTACAACTGACTTTTACCTCAGGTGATGAGACAGAGACTGATGTGGATGATGCTGATAATCAAAGTGAACTCATTTCCCATTTTTAAAATGACATTTTGCAATGAGCATCACAGACATTTTAAGAGTCAGCATCTGATTACAAAATGAATTGGTTAGGCTTATGTCCGTTTCACACACAGCTATCCAAAAACATGATCAAATTGTGAGGAACTCATACTTCTCACTTGGCTAAAAAGCTTGAGACATCTTTAGGCAGACTGACTGACTTTTTTTTTTTACCTCTCCATTCGTTCATTAGCCATCTTGATCTTTGATGGTAGACAAGGCCAAGACAAGGTTATAAAGTAGCCCAAATAATAACATTTCCACATCATTTTAGTATATTATATTTATGTTTTCTTCAAGATTTCAAAGTATATTGATAGAAAAACTAATTTTTTTTTCCAGAATTCAGCATCAGCAACATCTTATGGGTTTTCCCAGACCGCCTCATTTTTAATCGCCTCGATTAAAAGAGGCTGAAGATTCACCTGTTGTAAACAGGAAAGTGATATTTGCGTGCTCAGAGTCAGATCGGCATTGTGCCAACTGTGATTTTACTGTGGGATAAAAGCTCACTAACCTCCCGGTGTGCTGTTTAACATGAACCTTCAGTTGCAAAATGTTTTACTAGTCTCAACCCAGCGTGCTAGGTGATATACACCAAGTGCTCTCTGCTGAAGTACCGCAAACAAAATTTGGAAAGGATTCTCATGAAATGTTTGGCTAGTACTGTAGTGGGGAGAAGTGTGCTATTTGCATGTGTTATGATACACAACAGACTCACACTCTTGATGTGTTCCTCCTGGTGGAAATAAGTACTCAACAAATCACTGAGGTATAAAACTAATGTGCCACTGAACAGCGACTGCAGCACAAAAGAGCATTGTTTTTGTGTTATGCATGTGTGTGTGTGTGTGTGTGTTTATTATTATCCAAAAGCCTTCTGTAGCCAAGCATCTCCTCAGCAGGCTATCCTGTTCATTAGAAAGGCAGCGTGAGGATCTAGGCTTAGCCAAGCCCAGTTCCAGACTCGGCTCCTCTTCTTGCTCCGCCTGTCATTTAGCCAGCCGTGTGTGACACTTTTAAGGTTCTAGAACAATTCATTAGCATGGGAGCTGTGCAGAATGAAATAAATATCTCTTTCTGCCTCATCAGTATGATTCTGACTGAGGAAGGGTTACGTAAGTCAGCTAAATTTATCAGCGCTCGTTTTATGCTAAGCCAGGGCTTGCAGGCGAAGTCTATGCCTCTCCAACTGGAGGATTGCCTTTTGTTTCTCTGCAAACGAATTCATGCTGTCAATGGGGAAGACGAAGAAACACAAACGATATAAAAAGGTCGTGCTATTTTTAGAAAGAGGTTCTCTTTTCTTCTCATGGAGAAGAACAGGGAGCATGCCTCTGGTTCATGCTTGTATAGTCAATGAAAACAGGTTTCAATCACTTTGCTGTTGTGCTCAGGGAATACCAACAACACACACAAACACAGAGAGAGAGAGAGAGAGAGAGAGGAAATGTGAGATGTTCATGTAAATCAGTGAAAAAAGGAGAAGTAAAGGGATGGACATAAGGATTTGTCTATAGTGTGTTCATGTGCAATATGGTAAAACCTTTAAACTGCACAGATTGAAAGTGTGTGTGTGTGTGTGTGTGTGTGTGTGTGTGTGTGTGTGTGTGTGTGTGTGTGTGTTCACTCCTAGATGAATGAATCGGTATTCCAGCAGTGTGAGGCTAAAAGAGAGCAACTCCTATCCTACAAAATAGTGATAGATTCTCTCTCTCTCTCTCTCTCTCTCTCTCTCTCTCTTCCTCTCTTGGCTGAATGATGTGACGCATGGCTGCTAGGTGCTCAGCCACACGGGGACAAGAGAGGAGAGAGAGAGATGAGTTGAGCTGACAGATCCTTAGAGGAAGACGGCACAGTGTAACACAGTGTTAGGCAGTTTAACGTTTTAGAGCTACAAACACACACACACACACAGAGGCCATCTCAGAAAACGCCCTATTATAGCCAGTTTTTCTAAAGTTATGGGAGAAAAAAGAGGACCTGAAATGAGCACTGCAAAAGAAAAAGAGAAGCCAATCTGTGTATAACAGGGCGGTAGGAAGCTCGGAAAGGGGAGGGATCATTTAAATGTGCTTATAATTTTTTCATTTGAGAAATGCCACACCTCCTACCAAATCTAAAGAAACTCAACAGTGGCTAAATATGCAGCTGGGAGCTTGAAGCGAGTTTGTTTTCAACTGTGTACTGCCGCATCTGTGTACACCTGCCAACTTTACCGAGATGCAGGGTTCGGTATCCAGGCTGCAACAATGCGGCAGTGAAGGCATTTTAGGCTTCATGCAAGGGAGGAGGTAAAGACTGCCATTTTTAACACATGAATCAATGAAATAAACCGTATTCAGGAACAAGCTTTCTGGAAACCCATCACAAACACACACACACATGCTAACATGTCTAGACATCTCAGAATATTCACGTGCTCACTCTCTCACGCATTGGCCACAAACTGCATACTATATCAGCCATATCTACCACTATAGAGCAATATATACAGCTTGTTTATGGGGCATGGAGTTTATTGGGTTTGTTTATGGGGCGGGGCATATGTGTGGTAGAGAGATTTGATTGGACGCAAATTTAGTACGTGCCCATATTTGTTACGTCCCAGCTATGGGACAAAACACTAAAATTAAAATTAAAATGATAATACTGGAAAGATTTTTAAATCCTTTAGAGTCTGGATCCTCTCAAGGTTTCGTCATGTTGTCTCAGGGAGTTTTCCCTCACCGCTGTCGCCTTTTCCTTGCTCATCAGGGATCGAAACCTACATCAGCATTTCTGTAAAGCTGCTTTGTCACAATATCTGTTGTTAAACGCACTATACAAATAAAATGACATTGAACAACGTCTCTAAAACATTTTGAAATACTGATTTTGATCTCATGGGCAGTTTAATTATTATTCATGTCATGTCGTAGGTGCATTACAACAGCAATAACCAAATTTGAGTCAGTGCATAATATGACAGCGGATATTGTATTTGAGAATGGATTTTGAGTGTTTGACATTTTGAGAGTACATTCACTTTTGCTGAACATGGGTGTGTTTAACGAAACGACCTGGTACATAGCCTATGATTGGGCCTAGATTTCAGAATTATTTAAAGGACCTGGGACACTAATGCAGATTAGACTTTAAACCTCCTACATGTGTTATAATGCATAAATAATTATTAGATGCTTTACAACCCCACGCAACTGGGTTCAAGTCAGCTTTCATTTAGCTGTGCATGCAATTAAGAGAAAAGCATAATACTGTACATATTTTAATTATGAAAGGGTGATGAAGCAAAGAAGATACAAAAAGAAGACATGAAATTTCATTATTTTAGCATTGCATGATGTTGCTTACAGCTGTCTGTTTGATTAGCCAGATTAATTTACTAGGCTAGCTTGTAACCCTCACATTTGGGATCAATATGTCCTGCTAGGCTGCCAAATTGCTTCTACGCCCTGCATGTGCATTATAGAATATCTTTTTAAGCAACAAAACAGTAGTTGGATATTGCCTATTACAAAGTAAAGCAGTCCGTCATTGGTACTTCATCTAGAAGACATGTAAGGTAAATAGGATTCATTCAGCCTGGGAATGTTACAGTGGACACAAAAGTGTACATTTGTCAACAGTCAAGTTTCTATGCCTAAAACATAACTTGATTCATTCACACACACACACACACACACACACACACACACACACACACACACCCACAGCTCCCATTGAGACTGACAAGGCCACCAAGAGGTCAAATATGTCACAGCTGAAAATATCAGATTGCTTCCTGCTGCTTAGTGTCAGTTCCGGGCCTGCATGACTGGCAGAGGCCTTCCAAAGTGTTAGTGCATTGCACAATCCAAAGGGCAAATCAGTGAATGGAAAGATCCACAGCAGATGATTGACACAACCTGACACTGTAATACATCACTCCTGCAAAGCATCACTATGTTTGTGTGTGTTCCTCCCTCCACAAATGCATTTAGATCTAAATTAGTTCTAAATGTTTTAAGTAAACAGATTAAATTAATGAACCAACCACAGATCCCTTATTATTTTTCAGTTATTAGCCTTAAACAGACTATTCAGTAAGTGTTATGAATTATTTGGTAAGTACAAATAATTGTACCTAAAAATGAAGCTAATAGGAAAATGTCTGTAGTTATGAGAGCGAGAATTGAAAGTCTGGATCTGTATAGCCTAAGAACCCTCTAAGAAAGGGTTAAATGCCTTTAAAGAGGTTTATATAATCATTTCAAATATGTCTCACTTTGTGACTCCATGAATATATTTTAATATCTGCATAATGTCATGTGTACATGACTAATGACTTTAAACTCACAAATCTAAGTTAATCACAATAATCGTTAATGACATGCCTCCAGTCTTTCATAGAAAGCAATTTGCACACCTGCTTAACACTGTTCATGCAAATCTCTGGCTTCGAGAGAAATCACTCTTCCGATTAAATAATCATGCAGTGTTTATATTAGATAGTGACGAGGCGTGCTCTTGCCCTTGGTGCTCTTTTGTTTCAACAGAAAAATCCTCCCTGATATTTTAAGTAGAGGAAAGGGATTCCCCCAAAGAGATTTAGCATCTGACCCCTCCTCTCTTCTTTTCTCTTCCCCTCCTCTCCACCACACTTCTTTTTTTTTCCACCAGACAATTCACACTGGCAGTTTCCATGACAACAAATAGAAATTTAACTGCACACCTCATGTGAGTGTTTCACTGCCAGTAATTTGAAGCCAGAATCTCCTTCCATGCGGCCACTCCCAAAAAACCTCTCTATCATCCTCACGATCCAACCCATCCTCCTTATCTATCTATCTATCTATCTATCTATCTATCTATCTATCTATCTATCTATCTATCTATCTATCTATCTATCTATCATTATTTTTTATATAATCATTCTTTCATTGCATACTTTCTTCCTTTTTCCTCCTTCCTTTTTATCTGCTTTCTTCCTTTATTATAATTTCGATATATTTATTTAGTATAATTAAAAGAATTTCTAAATCTTTGTATTTTTATATTAATTTTTTTATAAATTTCCTTTTATCCTCTCTTTCATTATTTATTCTTTTGTTTGATCGTCCTTCCTTCCTTCCTTTATTACCTTCTTCCTTTCTTTTTCTTTATTGTAAAGTTAATATATTTACTTAGTATCATTTATAGAAGTTATACGTTTAAATTTTATATTTAAATTCATATTCATTTTTTATTATTTCACAATTCTATTATTTTTTTTCTGTTGTTTCATATTTCTTTTTTCACTCGCTTTCCTCCTTCTTTCCTCTCTTCCTTCCTGGTATGTATAGTACAACATGAGGCCCAGTAGCAGTTTGCACTGTGCATGCAGGAGGCCCACAGTGTCATGTTCATCCCTCCATCCTACTCCCAGTGCTCTTCCTCTTCTCATGCAATGTTTCACATGCAGTTTCACTGTTTAGCTTTTTTTTTCTTCTCATTCACAGGTTACACACTCATTCACACGTTACATATTTTCTTCAGTTCTGTCAAGCTGCTAACTCTTGCCTTTATTTAACACTTTTATTTGCTTGTTCTTGTCCTTCTTTATCCTGTTCTCTCTGTTTCATTCATGCAGCATTGCTGTTGCTGTCGCACTGCTGCCTCTTGCGTGCATGGCTTCCAGTGAAACAGACGTGATGGTTTCAAGGTAAAGTGAGCTTTTGTGTCCATAAAACTGTCCCCACACTTGAGAGAAAAAGGTCTTTAGACTTTGTTTAATTCTCAGGTTGTTTTATAATGCTTTGTGTTTTGAGAGGATTATATAAGAATCTATAATAAACAAGAACTTTTTGTCAGCAACCCTCTAAACTCTGCAGACTCCCAATTACTCGGTGTTATATCTATATACCTTTCCTATCATTTGTACAGGAGTTACCGATTAAGTAATTTATAGTGAGCTACACTGAGTATAACTGAATGTATAACTGAATAATAAGCAACAACTTTAAATTTTTAAACCAAATACTTCATATTGTTTGTCAGTACTAAGCTATAATTTGGTCACTATCTGGCAGTTTTGATATTTCCAAACTACAGACACTCCTTTCTAGTTATTCCTGAAAACGCATGTCTCCTGAAATCAGAACTTTCTCATATATATATATAGGCAAAAATGCACAACATTCACGACGTGAAAACTAAAAGCCTATTCAAAAAAGGCTGCTACGCAATACTCATAATGAGTCATGAAATTATGATATCTGTGTACATTAGTATTCCCTGAAACTAAAATCACAACAGCATGTAACATGTATGCCTAACTCCAGGAGATAAAAGCCTAGGAATAAAGATTGTAGAAAATGTAAATAGAAAAAATACTATTCTAAGGGAAAAGCTTCTGAGTAAAAGAAACATAGCTCATATATTTGTGCTGTCTACCTTCATGACCTTTGACACTTGACTTTAAATTATCTACCACAGCTATACTGTAAACAGGAGTGACACTGATTGATGCATTGATGCTATATTGATGAGAACTTGGCCAGACATGATAAATGTCATTAACGTTAACCCGAGTTTGACATTTTTGTTTTGCCATTTTGGTGCACATTAAGTGCTTGATGATCAGTAACTGAGCAGAGTGGAATTATCAGGAATCACTGAAACATGTGCATTATGTGCGTGATTTTAAAATGGTATAGAGCTGTTAATTGATTGGCACACCTTCTGTGATTAAGCACACAATTAATCACATCTACAATCACATTGAGATTTCATGAATAACCATAAACTGTAACTATGTTCAACTCCAGGCGTTTTATTTATACCTAAACACAGATCTCAACATAGAGATAAAATAAATGCATACGTAATTTTCAGCATAATAACATAACAGATATTTCAGGTATTTCCAATATTAGACGATATCTATAACCACACTGGCATTGTTCAACTGGCTCTTACAAGATATGCTGATCATGTTAAAGAGTGCAACAAATGACAAAGGACTTAAACACATGCATTTCCACTGATGTAATATTCCTGTACAACTATAAATGTTGACATTTCATGAGCTTAGTGTTATCTGCCATTCAGTCTTAACTCAGATAGAACCTGATAATACTAAGGTCACAAATTGTAGTCTCGTATTTGGCTCACATAAAACTGTTTAATAATGTTCAAACAGTGCAACAACATAAAAGTTGTCCATGAACTGTCTATTTATTATATGGTCTTACCGAGGTAGTTTTGGTTGCTAAACGACATCTGGTGATCATCTGTCAGTGCTTCTGCAGCGCCGGTGTGTTTAGTTTTTAAATGGTAGGTTAAAGACGTACTTCTGTGATACTTACGATGTAGGTTGCAAATTATGACACCCATGTCCATTGGACCATCTGGGAGAGTGAAAAGAAATGAACAGATGAAAAGAACCATGTAAAAGTTCCCATTCTTCTCCACTGATTTTCTCCCAAAAGAAAGAAATAAATAAATAACAGGACAGGAGCGTAACAACCCGAGTACAGTAACAATAGCCTATGATTTTGTCTGTGACAAAACTAGTAGCATATACCTGACCAATGGCTGTGCGTTAATGCGATTAAAATTAACACACAATAAATTTTGACAGCCCTAGAACTAATACATTATAAATATCTAATATTACATATGGTATAGATCAGTGCTGATGTTGTGAATCTGATCTTGAGTTCTAGCATAAAAAGAAAAGTACATAAAAGTATATATAAAAAATAAATACAAAAAAAGGAAAAATACATGAATATTGTTAAAAATAAGGTCTGAAAAACTTCAGCTGACTTCAGTATAGAGGGTCACGTATTAGACCTTTATTCATAGCTAATAAGTGCATATAATGTAAGTAGTGAATACAGCAAGTATTCTCATCTCCCTTATAGTTTATGCTATCTCCTTTTCCTTAATAATGACTGTTTCTGGAAATGTGGAAGCTGATTAATAATTATTAAAATGATTGCAACACAATTCTCAGTTTCTCACTTTGCTGTCTCAATACATCACGTATGAAGAGTTAAAGTCTCATAAAGGACAGCTCTTAGTTGTTTGTGTTCAGTACAGAGCTCAATTTTACAGTGCAAACTACAAAAGTCTAGTAAATACCAAAATGTCCAAAGTCAATTACACAAAATACACAAAATGTTTTACGGGTTTGGGGTATCAATGAAGACAACTGTGAAATGAAATGAAGCAAACTGTGGGCATTAAATAAATTAAAAGTATTGGTAACTCTTTATATTAAGGGTCATATACATTTTCTAAAACTGTAGTTATTAATGAGAAGCAGGTCACAACTAGGGAGAAATATGAAACATATAATAAAGCACTAATAACCTGCTAATATTGGGAAAATAACTGCTGTATTATACTCATTATATTCTCACATACTGCATTAGCTATGACTTAATGTCTGGCATATGACCCCTTGTACTGAAGTGCTACCAACGACCAACCTATAAATGCGTTATTTACTGCACATATAAACACAATTGATAGTATAAACACTGCCGTATATCACACTTGCCCTCTAGAAGCAGACACGTAGATCTTGCTTTGTTCCAACACAGCCGCCCCTGTCTCAGCTCATCATCAAGGGCTTGATGAATAGTTGATCAGTTTAATTGGATGTCTTACTGCTTATCCACATCAAATTGGCTGCAGAGGCTTCATTTCAGTGGAGCAGGGAATTGCTATCTAAAGCCAAACAAGGACACAGGACAGAATATCAAACAGTGTGTGAGGGAGTGTTTGGTAGATGTGAAAAGTGGAAGAAAAAGTGGATTTTCTGACAGTAAACTTTATGGGCTTTTACATTCTTGGAATTGGATTGCTATAAAATCCAATGGCTTGGTTCAGCAGAACTACTGCTGTCTATTGCTAAGTCGTGAATAGAACATGAGGTTAAGTAGTTAATTGTGGGTAGAGCAGAGTGGATGTTAGTGTGTTTGTGTGTGTGTGTGTGTGTGTGTATGTATTGTGGATGCAAAAAAGGACATGTTATGGTGTCAGAGGGTGTTAAGTTTCTGGGGACATTAGCACACAGAGTGTTATGTTTCCAATACTAGACCTGAGGCTGAGGCAAACTGCCCAGGCGCGTGTTTCCTGGCAGTGTGAAGGCTACAGAATGCCCACCATGTGTTTGGCTATTGTTCGGGTTTAATGTTACACTTCTGCGTGAGGAGACCTATTTCTGGAACAGAGCTGCCAGCTTGATTGACGGCCTTCTCTTATGATATAGAACGTATAGTGTTATACTTATGCACATTGACTATTATGACTAAATTGCCAATGCTAATTAATTAACTTAATATTGACTGGGTGTCTACACTGGATATAACACAATGACACTATTTGTATCTGTATGTGTATCTGTTTGGTTCTCCAAATATCTCTATCTGTATTCAGAATTAAACCCAAAAGTGGGTGTAGCCTAAACTGGAAAGTTTTATTTTCCCCCACTATGTCCCCAGAAACACTGGATAACACTGGAAAAACCAGAGAGGTAGAAATGCAACACTGTCAGCATGGCATGTGAATTGTGAATTCGGGTTGTGAGAGTCCCTCAACCTCAGCTTCATCACTCGACAGTTTTTTTTTTCAGCCCAATTTTGCAGATATTATTTGGGTTTGTACTTGTCCTGAATGTTTTCTGACAAATTTAGTCAGTTCTGTTTTCCAAAATATAACCAAATGAATAGCCTAATTTAAACCATAGCTACTAAGGATGCTGTACATACATCATGCATCACTGCACATTCATATTAATGAAAGTGGTCTTTGTCACGGAAGCCTTTTATCTGGCCACTTGCTTGCGTCTGCATAAAAGAAAAACCTCCTGCTCTTATGACTGTTTTGTTGCATACGGCATGATCCCAGTCTCATAATCTCAATCAGATGGCCTGTGAATTTTTCTGACAAGCTTTCTTAAAAGATTTTTAAAAACCTATAACTAATATTGTGCCTCCTATTCATATCTGTATGTATATTAATTTAGAACACATTAGCTGTTCATTAAGAATAATTCATTCATATTCAGTTACAATCTTAAGGTGTATACTACTTATATTATAACCCTTTATTTATTCATATGGAAATGTAATTATATTGTCCACTTGGCAGTATAGAGTACATTCACATCATGTGGGACAATTCACGATGATGGGAAACCTTCCCTTGAGTGTGTTCACATATTTTCATTTACTAGATAAAACTGGCGTTAGCATAAAGCCGCACTGGTGTTCAACATTAGCACATCTCTACCGAATCTTTAATAGAAACGAACCGGGTGGTGCAATTTATTAAGTATTAGTTAGTAATTCACTATGAACTGAAATATAAACTTCGGACACCGTCGGAACACTCCAAGTTCTTACTTGGAATTCCCACTTTGATGTGGACATGAAAATTTCCCAGTTGGAAGTTCCCATATCCTGACTTGACGCTGCACAGAAACCAGCCGGATAGTTTTGAGTCCTTCGGCAAGTTCACCCAATTTTCCCGACAGCTCTGATGGGCGCCGGTATATAAATAGTAGCACCTGACGCTGATTTACACCCAGTGGACTTCTCCCAGAGTCCACAAGCACTGACCTTCAAGGTGGAAGGCAAACACAGAGACAATTCTGTCTCTTTTCATGCCAACTTCAGCAGTTTATTGCAAATAAAGACGTCTAGAGGGACAAGGGAGATTTATAATTAAAAGAGAAAGGTCAGCAGTGCTTCGTGACCTGTTGACTCCGGTTCTCTAGCCGCTGGTGGTTGGTGGATTCTTGACCGAACTCAAACAATTTTAGAAGCTCAGACATGTCTTAATTAACATTTCTTTATTTTGGAGAACAGGGACATTTGTTTACATATTGTGTGTGTGTGGATGTCCTCAGAAGGTCTGCAGGAGGAAAAAAAGAGTGAGCAGGTACACTGCTGAGAGTTTGGCTGCTGTGTTTGGAGCATGTCCAGTAATTGTTGTATGCAGCTTCCATCTGAAATATTTAAACTCCATGATAAGAGAGTGGATCAGGTGTCAACTGTTAGCCCCAGCTGGAGAAAATGCCCCATCATGGAGGTGCCCTTCATCCTCATGATTAGGACACAGCAATGTGCTACCACCACACACACACACACATGGACAAACTGTTCTCCCATGCTTTTCTAAATGAGCATTTTAATCTGAGTCGCTGTGTCATGTATATTTCTCCTCTTGTACTGTATATATTCTGTGTTTCTTCTGATTTGTTTTTATACTTCTTGTTTTGTCTTATATGTTACTTACAGCAACTCTCACTGTTTTAAATGCGTTTTATCTATTAAATTCATTTTTATTTAAGCTTATACTTACTTTTGGTTGAACACATACTGTCTCACAAACCATAAAAAAGAATGTTGATCCATTAACTGAAACTGTTCAAATGCATAATAACTCATGTTAAAAACTGAATTTAACAACTAAATGCATGGATTTTTCTACTTGCGTGGCATGTTTTTTTTCCCCTCTAACAAAATGCACGAGCAGAAAGGTTCAGTACAATAATAAATAAATAATCTAAGGTTTCAAAACGTTTCTTTTTTCGTAATTTCTCAAATCACTATTAGGTTAATAATGTAATTATTTAAACAGTAGCATTTCTGCCTCACAGCTCCAGGGTTCCTAATTTGATCCTTAGCTCTGTGTGGCATCTCACACCCAGTGTTCTCAGGAAAGGCTCCGGATCCACCACAACAATGACCAGGATAAAGCGATTACTGAAGATGAATGAATGACTGAATCAATATATAGATAATTTACAGAACAGCAGTGAGGAAACGGCACTTTTTCCTCATCCAAGAATCACAGTAAAGCAGACGGTTTGTGCTGTCTGCTTACTCAAACACCAGGTACTTAAGAAAGACAAAATTGCACCTTCTTTGCTTTTTTATTTAATATATTTAATGTTTTTTTTTATTTAAACATTGCACATAATTCCATTTCCATCACATCTCATATTGCTGCCTACAAAAATGATAATAATGTAGAAAAACCCAGAAGAACGACTGATGGTTTACCAAAGAAACAAATTCAAACAGTGGAAACCGAAAATCAGAGGGTCCCAAATTTACCAAAGCAGCACCTAAAGAAGGGTAACACAAACACATAGGTTTTTTTTATTTGGGATGCGCGTTTTTTTCCAAAAAACAAAGCATCATGCATAAAGAAAAGGCAAGTCTTGCCTTAAACCCACATGAACAAAAGGAACATGTGGATATTTCTGGATAATGATATTATACACTTCCTGCATGGTGTTTGGTACACCAGGTGCATCTCAGCATCCAGACACGCTGTTTGTGACGAAGCCTGAGAGATGACACAACACACAGAAACGTCAGCCCACAGAGCTGTGCATAGGACATCAACAGAGGTCTATGCAGATATCAACAAGCAAAACCAATTTGCACCAGGCGTTTCTGGTGCAACCGTCTCGCTGCGCTCATGAGGAGAATTTCCGAGCTGACTCGGGTTTGTGTCTGTGAGGGTGTGATGACAGAGGGGGCTTTGAGGCATATGATATGATAGAGCGAGTAAAACGATCAGCTGATTGAAAGAGATCTTTTCCAGCATGCAGCGTTTGGTCTGGCTTGTTACCATGGAGAGTGAAGCGGGGAGCAGTCAGGCAATAGCGTCCTTTGTGAATTATTCTGTCCCTTTGGAATGACTGATGGAAAATGCTTCACTGCCTGGTACACCATGTACAGTGTGGTCCAAAGGTCTGAGTCTACTAAGAAAAACTGCTTTTAATTCATAGCTTGTCAAATTATAAGTCTCAAACATGATCGCTCTATTTCTAGCAATTGAGTCAATGAATCAGTAATTAACATTGTAAGTAACACTGTGTTAAAATAAAAGTAATAAAATGGATCATTTTGGTTCTAAAATCTGATTGGTTACACTAAATCCGTTGTTCTGTCCATAGAGTACCCAGAGTTGCCCGTTTTGTTGCTTAGCAACCAAAGTTTCCTGTTGACAGACTACATTGCGTAGTGGAAGATTTGCACATTTAAAAAAAGTTTTTCATAATTTTATTGGATTTTATCATATTGTTTTAGTCACTGTTTTATAAACACAATAAGCCACTTAAGGGTTTACATCGTGCCACTGTAAAATCAGTGTAACACATGCCCTTGAGTGGTTTTAAAAGGTGTATTTCCCAACCAGCTAAAGCTGATTTGTCAGGTTTAAGTACTAACGATTATTTTTTAAATGTTGGGTTTTAAAGGTTTTATTTGACAATTTTATGATCTATTTATTCTATGGTCCAAAAGGTCTTTAGGCTTGTATAGCTATAGTATTGTGTTAAACTTCTCACATATAATTAGTACAAATTTGTTAATAGCATATCCTTATCATTAACTCATCTTAAAAGTCAAATAAAACATTATCATTCTAAAGTCTCTGAATATTTCACAGTTAATTGAGTACTATCTTATACAAGAGCAGTTCTCAAACTTTTTTTGCTCAACAACAAAACTCAAAAGTGCAGACACTGCATACTTAGCAGATGCTTCATTAACTACATACACGATAATGCAAATGAAATTTTTGGATTTTTTTTTTATTTTTTATTTTTTGGTCCTATATTATTAAATTCCCTTTATGGACAATATCTTCGTCTTACCAGACGTTTGTCTATTTTGCTAGCTTTCTCTGCAGTTATCGTTGCTCATCGTAGCGAAGACACATAGCGAAGCCCTGATGACGTTACAGCTCATTAAGTGGGAGCAGGATGGCTATGAATTGTGACTGCTTGGTACATTATTCATTTTAATAACATTTAATGACATCTGCGATTTTTAACATGTATCACTTTCTTATTTGGCTAAAGCAGATTTAATAAATTGACAAAATGTAAAATTACAAAGAAGATGTAGAACTTCTGAGATTTTTCTGTGGCTTCCCTGGCGCCCCCCTGCGGCCCACCGGTTTGAGAACCGGATCCTATATAAGACTATAGATAGGAAGTAAGAGAGAAATGATAAAGTAATGCACGTCAGAGTGGGACTTTTGGACCATACTGTAGATTTTATGGTATAGTAGCATAAATAGGGTTTTTTTATACTTGCAATAGAAGTGTTTTAGATTCATGTACTGAATAATTTCACTACAGAACATTTTGTTGCAGTTTATTAGTCCAGTTGTTAGTTTTCCAAGCTGAAGCACTACGTGCTCTCTTTGGGGGGAAAAAAGGTTGAAAAAGTTAAACATCTGAAATCCTCTCTGAATTCTTTGGCTTGTCTCTTTGGGACAAACTTTAAAGGTTCTTTGCCGAATTTTACAACAGTTATAACGTCACTGGAAAGCATTTTTTAAAAATCCAAAGTAACTCTAAGTTCTGGTGAGAGATATCTGGGATAAGGCAGAACTCTATGGTGCTAGATTTGTGTGTTGTATCATCTATACAAGCTTTTAGAAATCTCTTCACCTCAGTTGAGTTTTATTGGACAATATTATTTTGCAGAAGTAACAGATTCATACATCATATGAAGAAGTAAAGCTATATCTGAACATCAGCTAATCAAATCAAAATGTTCTGTGTAATTTTTTCTAACAAAGAATTCTCCTCTTTCTTCAAGCCAGTCTAACGCTATAATCTACTCGACCAGTCCACATTGGCCGAGCGTCTGGGGTCACACAGATCCTTCATGGTTCACTAGTAATTCTTGGCTGTTGACTGAATGTACAATGAGAGTCATGCGCATTGCATCGTGGGTTGGTAAGGAGCTTGTCGCTATCGTCACAGCAGGGAGCCCAGAGCAACGTGCCATGATGACATCATTATCTTGCTAGCGCGTATTTACAAAGTTAGGTCACATGCAGGTCTACAACATGTGACGCAACACATAGCCCTGTGATTGGCTCTCCAGCCTCAACAAGATCTCCACCACACCTGGCAGTATAAACCCTTCATGCTCTAACACTTGATCTCTGTCCTGATGCTCCCATTCAATCCACTCCTGAGGAAACATATTTACAAGGTGATGTCACGTGCAGCTCTACAACATGTGATGTGACACAAAACCCTGCGTTTAGCTCTCCAGCACTGATCCGCTCACGCTTTTTTGGATCAAGTGGATGGAAAGTTCTGGTGGACAACATGGCGAAGCGCCCAGTTGGCTATCAAAAAAGAACAAACACAAAAGATAGCAGAGAGAGAGAGGAAGAGAGAGACAGAGGTCTTGGGTGGTAGAACTAGCATTCGTCTGACTAGACGCTTTAAGGAGTGTAAAGACAAGAATATCAAGGAAATATGGGTTCTTAGGGCTGGAGATGTCTAACAGTCAAAAAAGTAGACGTGACTTCTTAAAATAGACATCTGCTTATGTAAATATGCTGCGTTCAGTGTGTATCTATCCTCACTAGGTCTGTATCTCTAAAATAACAAAAAAGTCCCAAACATAGAACGGATCTGAATTCAACTTTGGTTATATAAGAGGCAAGGTTAGATTTAAAAAAATAGATAATACACCTCCATAAGTGCTTTGCATACAGATGAATTGAATGCATTTTCCATGACAACAAAGCAGCCACTCCATCCTTTTGGATATATCTATAAATTCAAATATTTCAGTTCACACGTCTCTGTACATCTCCCACAGGTTTATATAATGTGAGCAGAATCCATCAGGTAGAGTTGTAGCCGAGAAATTGAGAGGGGGCAAGGAAAAAAAGTGCGCGGGAGGACTAGATCGAAATCAGGAGAGGAGTGGGAATGTGAGATAGTGTGCATAAGTTCAGGTCTGCATGCATGGCTGAATGTGTCAGATAGGTAAGAGGAGAGAACGAGAGAGACACGGGGAGTGAGAGAGAACTGTGGGCTTTGAAAATATTAACAAACAGCTTTTGACTGCCTTCTCCTTCAGAAAATGCTTTGCCAGCCTGTGTGAGACTGTATGCATGTGTGAGGGGGTGATATTGTTGTGCTGTCACCAGGTGATACTGTAATTTGCTGCCGTCTACGTGAGGGCACACACTCGAGTATACGGTTGTACAAGCACAGGTTACAGTTGATGCTAAACACTTTGGAAGGGTTTTGCCCTTGATTCCTCAGCCTTGTACACTCAGCTTGTATCTCCCTGTACTTTAAGGAATGAGGTGGCCGGCTCAGTAGATAACGACAATAAAGAAGAGGCAGTGCAAAGCACGGACCAACAGCGATGGCTGATCCAATCACTTTAACAGAATTTAGCTCTGCATTTAATGTCAGTGCCTAAATGTCTGCTGGTGCAGTCAGAAAGTTCAAGCTCAGTGTTTCGAGACAATAACACAAGTGTACTAACTGCAAGGAATGTAACTACATTGGCTTGTGCTGTTGTATTTTTCACAAGGCAACAATTTGTCAAAATAAATTTATAAATGTGGTATTGTAGTTTTAATTTAAGCATACCTTTGCCTTTTGCGGCTTTAACTATAGGTCAGTTTAGTGAATCCTTGGTATTAAAGGAATACTCCATACGCTGCATCTGCTGCATATGTGTGATTACCACAGACAAGAACTATGACAGAATAAGAAAAAAACAGATAACATATTTACTCAAAAACGAATTTATAATGGAGGTCTAAGGGCAGTTGTTGAATTCCATCAATAAACATTTAAACTATGTGACTGCATAACCTGAGATTACAAATCTAACTGTTACTATGCAATAAGGATAAAACAGACATGGGAGAAAGTCTTACCAGACCTGTTCTTAAATAGTTTTATCCAACTGTGGTGTTTAAATAGTATCTTTAATAGAGAGCACGAGGATAACCAACCTGATATCATGATCTGTTTCCAGAAGAAAGGGGATTAGTTGTGAGTGACCACTCACAGTTGTGGGAACATACTGTACATCTTATCACCTCTCCCAACATCTCAAAAATTAACTTGACTCGCAAGCAAAGTGTAGAGTCTGTGCGAATAGGCGCTCGTGTCTCAGTGCTCGCAGCGAATAGGCGCTCGTGTCTCAGTGCTCGCAGAACTAAAACACCTCGTGCTAGCTGATACTGCTCGACGTGCGCAGGTCAAGATACTGTTTAAATGCCATATCCAACTTTTAAACACTAAAGTAATGCAGAAAGTCTTCAGTTATTTAAGCTTTCCCAAAGGTTTTGTGAATCTACTTTCTGGTTAAAAAAAAAAAAATAAATAAATAAAAAAATTAGTCCCATACGTAAAACCGAAAATTGACATCAACATAGAGGTTAATTCATAAATACCTTTCACTGAGAAAATGATTAGAATTGTTCTACATGTTTCACATCAATGTCTATTGATGGAATTGAGTGAATGTCCTTAGATTTTCCTTGTGACATTCAAGTAAACACGTTTTCCGCTCTTTCTCAGCACAGGATAAAATCTAAATTTTATCCATGGTAATCAGATGTGGTAGATGGGTAAGATTATACTGAAAAGCACTGGAGTATCCTTTTAAATAAACATTAACAAATGTTATGCATCATAATAAAATATTTAAATGGTCCTGGCAAAAATGTGCAGAATGGACCTCATTTATCAATTTTTTAGTAGAATTGTGGGTAAATGGTTTTGTAGACCAAACCAAATTAACAATTCCTGCCAGATTTACAAAATTTTCAGTAACGCTGATTTCCTTTCTACTTACGTGTGTAGGCCATGCTAATCAGCCTCAAATTACCAAGCTTTTTCACGGCACAGTTGATTTGCACTTAGTGATTCCAAAGCAAAGCTCATAGAGAGCCAAAAACAACAATATAAGAACTACATTGTGGAAGAGTGCCTCCTAGCATGTCATGTGCTAAATCTTCCAGGAGTGCAGCTCAGCTATGGTGGCAGTGTGTTGGCTACCACAGACACACTATTTCTTTTGTCTTTACACACACACACACACACACACACACACAGATATATATATGATATTTAATGTATGGTTTGTTGTATGATTATGAAACAGTTTTTGCAGAATTTTCAGTAAATTTGTGTGTCTAATTAGCAATTTAATCTTGACAGCGTAATCCATATATACAGTTACACTCCAATTATACGATTTGAAGCAGCTCAATTAAGGTTCACATTAGTGAGTCTCCTTATACGTAAATTTACAGAAGCTCAGGAGCTCTTGTAGGATTTGAATGTTTTTCTAACTGGATTTTCAGGAAGCAAATTATAAATAAATTAGTTCATATTCCACTTGATAAATGAGGCCCAGTGTCAGATATATTGCACTCTGTATTGAACTGTTGCCAGGCTGCAAGTTTAAAACCTCTAATTCTTAAACCTCTCTAATGTTTAAATCTCAGTAGCTTTCACTTGTGACAGCGTGAAAGTAATATTTGTTGTTTATGCCCGTATACAGCACTGCAGTTACCAGCAGGCTGAGCCTGCCATCTGAGCTTTCGGCATAATTCCAAGAATGAACTCATACACATGAAGCCAAACATCACACCTGGCAGTAAAAGCCTTCATGTTGTAACCGGTACGTACATACTGCATTCATTCCTGAGGAGATCTTGTAGCTCCTTGCTTGTCTGTTTGCTTTACATTAATTGTGTGCTAGAAATATTTATACATACTGATGTACTCTAAACATTTGCATGTTTGCGACTGGATCTTACAGCACTTTGTTAAATACAAAATACACATCTGCTAAGAATTTATAGCTGTTGGGATGCTAGCTCTTGCTCTGCCTGCAGTGGCATGACTACTGAATCCAATGACAAGGGGAGTGGTGGTGTTTTTTTTTTTTGTTTTTGTTTTTTTTTTTTTCTTGCTGCATGAATACACTGCTAATGAATGGCCTCGGGACAAACTCCAAGCTAACACCAGGCCATTTCAGAGTGCAGTTTTGGTTGAAACAGAAGGAGATTAAAAACTACACACTTAAGACAAAGAGCAGAGCCTGATTTGCTTTGCTTTGTGATTCTATTACCAATCCCACCTAATGGAAACCAGTGTCCACATTACAACCAAACAAATATTTTTCTCTATTATATTAAAATATCCACATCTGTTTTGTACAAGACACGTGTTCACAAGTGAAAAAAATGTCAAAAAAAATCAAGCTTTTTTTTTTTTTTTGAGAAGACTCCTACTGTGTATCCCTCAGCGCAGAGATGTAGTGAGTTGTGTCTTTAAGGCATTCATCAGGGACAGGATTTAAACAGTGACTGACGCCTGGCATGAAGATGGACGTCCTGTCTTACAGGTGGTGGGAGAGCAAGCAGTGTCCTCGCTATCCTCTACTGTCCAGCAGTGGTCTCTCTGGGTCAGGTTTTTTTGGGTTCCTCCGATGTCTGTTCTCTCTGACAGCTCAGTCATCATGGGTCCTTTGCATGGGGAGTGCCATGCGCCTTTGATTCCGATGGACAAGACACACTGCAATGGAGCACAGACAAGAGATTATCAGAAAAGTATGGACAAGGACATGATCATACAAAAAGTAGGAAATCTCTTGAAATACAACAAATTCTCTTTCAGCTACACTGGAAAGTTTGGGTCTATATGCAAAAATATTATCATATACAGTCTACAAATGCTGGTATTGTTCATAGCAATACATGAAACCTACACACAGTAAGTCCTTCATGGCCAATGATATAAAGATACACAAAATGGAGAAAGACCACATCTAAAGCTCCACCTTCTTATCAATTAACTTCCTATCAATTCCCATTTCTCCCTTAATCTACTAGGGATGGCAGTTGGCCTTCCCTCCACCTCTCCATCTCTTCCCTACTATTCAGCAAATCCTACTCTAGAACTCCAGCCCAAGTTCTCCACATTTTTTTCACGGTTCCATAATCATACCTCATGTCATTTATTCAAGGGCATGGTCTGCACTCGCAAACATTTATGAAGTTTTATTCCAGCAGGTGTCATCCATCATAAAGGCTGCTTTGTCAGTTTTGATTTCAAGTTAATATAGCACCACCAGTCAAGTGTACAAACAATCACACAGTGCAACAAAAGCTCAGGATCGAACTGGGAACCCTTGAGCTGTGAGGCAACAATGCTACCACCATGTACCACCATGACACCAGAGCTGTCATCGATATTCATAACAATCTTAAATTGTTAATTAAAATTCAATGCAAAGCATTTTACTTAAGAGAAAATATACATAACTCTGCCATTGCAGTCTCATGGCATAAGTATCCATAAGTATTCGTAAACATCGCACGATCAGACATATAAAAGTCAGGCCTGAAAGTGTTCTAACATAACCTTACATCAACAAAAATCTGTCATTTGACTCAGAAGTTACATCAGCGTGACATCAACGTGACAGCTGACGCCTGTTGAACACACATTTATAAATATTAATGTAGGTTTATCTTAGTTAAGTCGTAAAGGGGTTGGTCAGTTGTCCAGTAGCTGTATGAACACTGCCCTTACCTGTTACCCAGATACTTTCACATTGCAGTGTTTTACATTCTCAATTCTTGAGAATCTTCACAAAGCATTAAAAGTTTGCAGTTTCAATTGTGTAAAGTTTTACCATGCCATGATCACGGACTGATGCTTGTTTTTTTTTTAAATCACATTTTAATGATATGCTTATCTGTGTTCTCTGTGTGTTTAATTTGTGATTTATTATTTATTGCATTTTATATCACAGCACTGTTGAATTCTTGATTCTGATTCTACCCTTACTAGCCACTTTATTAGGAACAACCTTCTCATTCCTGCAATTATCCAACCAGCCAATCATGTGGCAGCAGCGCAAAGCATTATATCGTGCAGATACAGGGTAAGAGCATCAGTTAATGTTCAAATCAAACATCAGAATGTGGGAAAAATGTGATCTCAATGACTTTGACAATGGCATTGTTGAGTATTTCAAAAACTGCTGATCTCCTGGGATTTCCACTCAGAGCAATCTATAGAGTTGACACAGAATGGTGCAAAAAGCCAAAAGACAAATCCAGTGAGAGGTCAGAGGAGATTGGCCAGACCGGTTTGAGCTGACAGGAAGGCTACAATAACTCAAAGAACCACTATTTACAACAGTGGTGAGCAGAAAAGCATTTCAGAATGCACAACACATCAAGTCTTGCGGAGGATGGATAATTGCATGAATGTGCAGGTGTACAGGTGTTCCTAATAAAGTGGACAGTGAGTGTGTATTCCATATAAATGACAATCCCTAGACAATTTTGATATAAAAATAACCCCTGATGATCAGTGCGATATACCCGAATGCATTATTTCATGTTTATTGATGTCAGTGTTTTCCATTGATACTTGTTTTATTTAATATTGCTAGAGTATGTCTGTCATTTTAATGTGTCTGTCTGTGTTATGTCTGTGTTATTATTTATTGCAGTTTATCTGGTTTTAAATCTCACATTTATCCTTTTTTTTTTTTCATTTGTTTGCTGAAATTGTGCAAGTAAGCTTTTCATTTCAGTAAACCTGAACCGGAAATTTGAATGTCTCAAGCCACACATTACGAAAGTAAAGGTTGTAAGCCCAGGCGTAATCATTTGCGTTCGCTCAGATATAAAGAAGTTCAGTCTGAATTATTTGTGACATATAAATATAACACCTGCTGTCTTTTGGTTCTCCTGTGCAAAAGAAATAAACTGTCTATAAATCTCCTGAATGTTGACTGAGAGTATGAACCACAACATGTTGATTGATGTGACATTTAAATACAGTATACTGATTCCAGTGATAAGCAGTATATTGCTAGTCTTATCTCTTAGACATTAACTTAGGATATAAAAGTTATAAAATGTCCCACAAACTTGAATTCCTTGACTATTTCATATGAAAAATAACCCGTGATTTATGATGCAGCCCAGATGAGAATGTATTTTGGTCCATCCCAAGCTTTCCTCCTCCTTAGCTATGTCCTAGGGGCTGAATTTGAATCGTTGCCCTAATCGCTATATAGTGGCAAGATCTGAACAATAAATACCAAAAATGTGATAAAATTGTTGAATATCAGAATGACAATGTAGCATACGTTATATTAATATGTGCATGTGAGTATGAAGAAAAGCATAGTTACTGACACCTTTGTAAATCTGGTGGAAATGTTTAGTTCAATTTGATGCACTAATGTGTGGTACAGAAATGTCACAAATATAATACAAACTCGTATCATGATCATAACAACAAATGCAATTAATCATGCAGCTCTGTAATACACAGTATGTGGCTTGTAATGGATATTACAGCCTTTATAATTATATATTATAAATTATGGAAGGGAGTTTTCCCTTGACCTTGCTCATGATGACTTCTGCTTTGACACAATCTGTATTACAAAATACACTACAAAATTTTCTAAATACACAGATTCTCATATGTGTTAGTTTAGACATATGTTAGAATGTTAGTACAGTTCCACACACACTGTTATGTGAGATGCTTCACCAAGAAAGACACACACATCAGCATCACCTTCTTCTTTTAAATCCTTCCCTTATTAAAGGTGTTAAATGCAGGACAGGATATGTTTTGCTTAAGCCTCGTGCATTAGGATGTTTGAGGCATACAAAATTAAAGTAACGATTTCTTTCAGAGTAATTAGAAAAGAGCTCTCAGCCAATTGAAAGCTCATCTTCAGTGGAGCGCAGCGCCGTATCCAGTATTATAACCGGCACATCGGGCCATACTACCACTCCCAGCAAACCAGACATAGTTATGATAAAGAGGGCTGAAAGAAAGATTTATTTTTAATGTTTGAGTGAACAGATCTGATTGGACTGTTGGGCTATGAAATGTGTTTTTGAAAGTAGGATTTGTCCTGTTTTGTGACTCATCCAATTTATACACTTCTGAAGAAATGTGGTAGTCTATGCACATCACATTAAAAGCCAAGATTCCTATATCTCAGAGAGCTTTCTAAAACGTGAGTACATATTCAACACTCTAGTTTCCCATTGGGATCAATAAAGTGTTATCTTATCTTATCTTAACATCATCAGTGGGCTAGTCATTTAATGCCAGATACATCAATTTATGAAACTCGTGTACTTTTTGATGGTGCAGTTACATACATGCCAGAGAAACTAGCATACAGTATAGTATAGTGCAGATGTCTTTGCATTTTTGCCTTCATGTTGCATACACCTACTATTCACTATCCAATCAGCCAATCACCTGGCGGCAGCACAATGCATAAAATCATGCAGATACAGCTAATGTTCACATCAAATATCAGAATGGGGAAATAATGTGATCTCCGTGACTTTTACTGTGGCATGGCTGTTGGCTTGTTCGAATATATCAGGAACTGCTGATATCCTGGGATTTTCACATACAACAGTATATAGAGTTTACACATAATGGTGCAAAAAAAAAAAAAAAAAAAAAAAAAACAAGAAAAAAAACCTTTCTTCCAGTGAGCAATAGTTCTGTGGGTGAAAATGCCTTGCTGATTAGACAGGTCGAAGGTGAATGGTCAGACTGGTTCAACCTGACAGCAAGGCTATGGTAACTCAAATAACCATTCTTTACAACCATGGTGAGCAAAAAGCATGTCAGAACTTGAAAACGACTGGAACAAGATCAGGCGATGAAGATCGGCAGTTTCTGAAATACCAACTACTTCATAGTCAAATTCACTTGATCATATTGTTTCCCCCAGTCTGATGTGTGATGTGAAGCTCTTGACCTGTATCTGAATGATATCATGCATTGCACAAATGATGTGATGCATGAAAAAAAAAGTACACTGAAGAAAGTTTCCAGCACTTTTTTTTCCAGTGTTAAAAGATCTGATATGCTTAGAATGTGAACTTATAAAAGAAGCCAGCATATGGTCCAATTACGGTACAATATAATGAGTCTACTTGATTCTCAGCTTTACTGCAAACAGCCTCATAACTCTCTGCTTTACTGCAATACATGTGCTGAAGGAAAATAAAAAAAAAACTTTTTTTCTTTTTATTTCCAGTTCTCTCTCTCTCTCTCTCTCTCTCTCTCTCTGTTTTACTTACTCCCGATCTTGCTTTTATTTTTTCACTACTCTTAACTCGCCAGTTCTCTCGCTGCTTTTCCACTCTCTCCGTCTCTCTCTAAATGATATTTTCATATTTTCCTGGCGCAGGGGAAGTCAAAACATGACTCAATAAGGAATTCAACAGTAATTGCAGCCAATTTTTGTTTTTCCAAGCTGTCTCATTCTGAGGCTAATTTTAGATCACCAGCGCTCAATGCCTGTGTTAACAGCAAGCTGAAGACTTCAGCGTGGATTTCAGCAGAGTATGATAATGTTGAAATAGAAATCCACCTTACAGGTTGGAGGAAATAAGTGAAAAGACACCTAAGATACTGTAAGCTGGCAGCTGATCAATGAAATAAAGATTAGATAAGAGATAGAAATACCCAGCTTAGTAGGTGAAAGCTTCCAAATACCCACTATATTCTTATCTTTTAATATTAGGATGAATGTTATCATTTTTAGAAGTGAAAGACTAGTAACTGTTGTAGTAATCTGAATCTGACTGATCAGAAGGTGCTGATTAATTTTCTATAACAGCAGCACTGAAAGTAGCGCCAACTGTAATTCAAATCACATAATATGTTATCATTTCTATAGTAACAGTTAAGCTTTTTTTCCCCTAAATCAGAGAATTTCCTTGGAATTATGCCAGTCACAGTTCTGAATGTATTTGGTGCAGCTCAATTGTCCAAGCAATTTTTCAGGTTTTTATATGACATATTGTTCCATTTATAACTTTCATATTTCCACAATAAGTAAAGATACATTGACAATGATTTATAGAATGATTTTGAATCATATATTGTTAATAAGTGTATTCCATAGAATGTAGTGTTATGTAGTACATTAGACATTTCTTTAAATGATCCAATGATTGATGCTGAAAAATGAACTGTTTCCTAGGATTCTCTTAGTCACTGACATTATGTTTATTTTCCTTTTCTCAAGATGACCTGTTTGCCAGACACTACTCATTGTCCTCAGCCTTCAAAGCAGGAACAGCCACATAATTTCACACACTGCTTTAAAATTCACCATCAGCCCTTTTACCAGAATATTTACCAATGACATTTACCAACATTTCACATAGACAACATACAGTCAGGTCGGGAAGTATTTGGACAATGACAGAGTTTTTGTGATTTTGCCTTTATACATCACCACAACGGATTTGAAATAAAACAATCAAGGTGTGATCGAAGTGTAGACTTTCAGCTTTATTTTAAGCAATTCCACAAAAAGCAAAGTACCTCCATTTTCAGGGGCTCAATGGCATTTGGACAATTGACTGACAGGAAGATAATTGACCAGTCGTGGTCCAATCCCTCGTTACAAATGAAGCAGATAAAAGGTCTGGAGTTGATATCAGGTATTGTGTTGGAATTTGGCAGGTGTTCGACTCAAGCTACCATGGTGGCAGTCGTGGCCTAATGGTTAGCGAGTCGGACTTGTAACCCGAAGGTGAACCTGAAGGTCGCGGGTTCGAGTCTCAGGCTGGCAGGGATTGTAGGTGGGGGGAGTGAATGACCAGTGCTCTCCTCCAGCCTCAATACCACGACTGAGGTGAGACCCTTGAGCAAGGCACCGAACCCCCAACTGCTCCCTGGGTGTGTGTTCACAACGGTGCGTGTACTTGGATGGGTTAAATGCATAGAGTATGGGTCACCATACTTGGCCACACTTCACTTCATGATGTCCAAAAAACAACATAAATCTATAAGAGAGATAGCAAAAACCTTAGGTGTTGGGTACATCCTTAAAAGGAAGAAAGCACTAGTGAGCTCAACAACATCGAAAGGCCTGGAAGACCATGGAAGACAACTAAAGTGGATGATCGCAGAATTCTTTCCTTGGTGAAGAAAAACCCCTTCACAACATCAACAGAAGTCAAGAATACTCTGGAGAAGGTTCATTATCAAAATCTACAATCAAGAGACACCTTCGTGAATGTAAATACAGAGGGTTAACAACAAGGTGCAAACCACTGGTAACATTCAAGAACAGGAAAGCCAGATTAAACTTTGCCAGAAAACATCTAAAAAAGCCTCCCATGTTCTGAATAAGATTCTTTGGACTGATGAAACCAAAATTAACTTGTACCAGAATGATGGGAAGAGAAAGGTAATGATCCAATGTCAATCATGGTGGAGGGAGTGTTATGGCATGGGCATGTATGGCTGCCAATGGAACGGGCTCACTGGTGTTTATTGATGATGTGACTGCTGACAGAAGTAGCAAGATGAATTCTGAGGTGTACAGGGCTTTACTCTCTGCTCACATTCAGCCAAATGCTACAAAACTGATAGGACACCGCTTCACAGTGCAGGTGGATAATGACCCTAAACATACTGCAAAAGCAACTCAAGGCAAAGAAATGGAATATTCTTCAATGGCCAAGTCAGTCGCCTGATCTCAACCCAATAGAGCTGCTTTTCACTTACTGAAGACAAGACTGAAGGCAGAAAGACCCACAAACAAGCAGCAACTGAAGGTGGCTGCAGTGAAGGCCTGGCAAAGCATCTCCAGGGAGGAAACTCAGAATTTGAGTTTTGAGAACATGGG